>VCNE01001131.1:0-14061 GCA_009869805.1 Oncopodura yosiiana
GAAAGATATATAGTGCTATAGGGTACTCAGCTAGTAGGAAGTTGCTGTTAGTAGGAAAAGTATTTTCTCTGTGTGATCATGATCCTATCAATTAGATCAACATCGATCAAATTGAATTGACTAAATCAGTTTCGAGTTCTTTCTCGATCCAATCACATACAATCAAATTGAAGTCACTAAAATAAATTTAATTTCGTACACTTCGGCCTTCGTAGACTTTGTGCCACGTAGACTTTGTTTTTCGTACACTTTGTTTTGTACACCTCGTCTCGTACAGATCTCCACGTACACTTCGGTCTCGTACACTTCGTTTTCGTACACTTCACGTGGATCCATTAATTCAAATATATTAAAAATAATATATACCAGAAGCTAGAGCTAAAACACCTAAAGAAGTTGTTGGTCGATAATTTGTAGATACAACTCGCTGTAGAAAATTATCCAATTGTTTTAATGATAAAGCATTATGAAGTGTTTCTAAAGATCTTATTGAAGGAAATCTTCCAGAGCAATCCAATGCTGAAATTAAAAAAAAACACAATAATGTATATAGATGTAAAAAAAATAATAGTATATTATATCTACATACCAACAGTGCTAGGAATAACACGTTGTCCATCAGAACTTTTAATACATGATTCAGACATTGAGTATCCAGTAATAACAGCAGTTGAGAACAGACTAGTTCCAGATTGACGAAATGGTTTTAATCTGTTCAACATACTCGGGTCCAATTTGCCTAATAAACAGTAATTGTCAAACGACATTCCTCGTGTCAAACGTCTTTTACTCTGAGTATTATTAACTCTCTCATCTATGTCATGATAAGTGTCTTTGTAATATTGATTGTCATCAGTTATGGCTCTTGTCGGTAGTGGCATAAAAGGGATGGCAGTGCTAATATAAGCAGGTTGGAAGATAGGAGCAAAGTAATTGGTAGTTTCAGGAAATTCTGCAACAGAAATGGATCGTTGTCTCTCTCCTAAACGACGAATTCTTGCTGAAAATCTAGCATCTGCTGATGCAAATTGTGCTGTTTCAAGTTGTTGGGATGATGAGTCACTAACAACAGCTTTAACTTTACTATCTTGTTGTATAACAGTAGAAGGAGGAAGAGAAGGAAGAGGAGGAGATTCTTCTTCAGCATAATCATCTCGTTGAGTTTCTTCATTTTTGTAATGTGTACGAGAATGTGAGAAACCGCAATCAAAAAGCCAAAATATAAAAGTACATACATAATAATAAAAATTCAGAATATAAAAATACTCCACTCTACAATACTCAATTACATTATACGTACGTACTCTAATTCTACTATACTATGGCATTTGTCAAAACTATACCATAACAAAAACAATACTGTTAAACTATTTTAGTAATTTCAATTGTAGATAGAAATAAATTTAAAAAAAAACAAATAAAAATAAACAAACACTATCTAATTTCCACAAATCACAACTACAATATTTTTCTATAAATATAATAAATAAATAAATAATATAGTTGCTATGCATTTTTTTAGTGAGATATGTTGTGTATATCATAAATATAAATCAAGTGATAAAGTGGATTGAATAAGGATTTTTGTAAAAAGAAAAAAGTGAAGGTTAAAGAGCTCAAAACTCAGAGTAATTTTTAGATGTAAAAAAGGCATATACTTTTTTACATATGTAAAATCATTTATAATATAAAGTCAAAAACTAACCTTTGCACATCATACTGTGAATAATGTCACGATCTCGGTAACTTGATGACGATGACTCTCTGTGATTTCATAAATATATTATTTTATAATAATAGTAATTTCAATGAGATAGTATATATAATAACCTAATAGGAATCGGTTGAGATGGAGTTGGCGATGAAGATAATGGTGGTGGTGGAATTGGAGTTGTCAGTTGCTCACTTTCCAATGTGTCACCTAAAGGTTTCTCAGTTGCTGTAGTTGGTGATGCAATTTCAGTTTTCTTACTGCTTTCTGAATCTCCATCTTCAGAAGCTATTTTGACTAGTGGTGGTGAGTTTGTTGCACTTTCAGCATCAGCTTCTACTACCAGATTCTGTGCAATTTTTTTAGTTATTAAGTATAAATAAAAGATATAATCTAAAGAGCATATATCTTTCATAAAACTTACAACATTCTTCACTGATTCACTCCGACTATTTGGCCGAAAACCTGGGCCTGGAGGAAGATTCTTTTGCACACAACAATTAACTCCTGGACTGAAGTGCAATTCTACATGAAACCTAAAACAATTACAGAAAAATATTATTAGAGATTATCAGTCACATATCGTATATGTTTTCTCTCATACCTCTCTTCAGAACATGGATCTTTTGTTGGATCTTCATACAGCATAATGACAATTTGTGTTAAATAATTTAATTCAGATACAGCACTAACATATTCCATTGCACGATTCCATTGTTCATCTTTTATCACCTATATTATATGACATAATAATTATTTACCAATATAAATTTTGCTGTACATAAATCAAAAAAAATATCTTACATCAAAGTCACCAGTATCAACAAGGCCTCCAAATCGTATCATTGTTAGCAGAGAGTGAATATGACTTTCACTCGTAAAATATAACCGAGTCCTTACATGACGTCCAGGGCTAGAAACTCCATGAGAATATCTAAAGTACAAATAAAATTAAAAGCAACATTTTATATATAAAACGTTTCTATAATATATATATATATATATACAATTACCTTGGATTAAGTCTATTAACAGATTCATCAGAAGGTGGCTCATCAATGTTTCGTTGTAGATCAGTACGAATTTTACGTAATAATGGAGCACATATTCCTTGTCCTATTGCAAGTTTATCCAATTGTGTCAATCCATATTCCTATTAAAACTTCATTATTAGTTATTTGTAATTCCTACTTCCTTTAAAAGATAACATCAAATTTTATTTTACTTGAGGAATAACAACATCAGCCAAATTTTTTGCTAGCATATACAATTCCTCTGCTTGATCAAATCCTAGTGCATGAAGATTATGTTGAATATCATATTTAATGCAATCATAAATATCTGGAATTTTTGAAATTTCAAAGTTTCCTTTGGATTGAAAATCTTTTTCTAATTTTCCCCATCTTCGTCCCATTAAATCCCACGACTCTCCATGATATAATGTAGCATCTTTTGTTTTTGGATCATCACGTTTTGCTTGAATGACAATCATGAGACGATGAATTAATTCTAAAACTCTTTCACAAGATTTGAAAGGATTCTTAATAGCACTCAATGCTGTGCTAACACTAATTGAACCACAAGGATTAATTCTTTCCATATCTTCATCAGTTAGATCTTTATCTTCTTGCATTAATTCATGTAATTTTTGTTTCACTCTTTAAAAAATGACATTCATATTAAACGTTTGCATACATGTATAATCACAAATAATTAAAATAGAAACTTACTGTCGTTGGAATTTGCTAGATTCACAATCATTATCTAAAAGTCCATTCGTCCAATTTCCTTGACTAGAACTATGATTAAATAAAAAATATAACCAAAATTTAAAACAAAATATTATTAAAGTCAAGTGAAAAACAACCTACCCAGATTTAACCATTTGAACTAGAATTGGTGTAAGCTCTCCTTCCAATGCTAAAAGACCTTTAGCAAATGCAGCAGCAGTCATTTGAACTCTTCCTTCATCAGATGCATAAATTTTTAAATCATGACGGAATGTAGAATGCAACCTCAAAAGACCAAGTCCTTGAGTTCCAGAGTATTCTTAAAATCAAAAATAATAATTTACAAATAAATATTCTTCTTTAACATTTTAGAGTTGGCTGCATAGAAAATAAAAAGTTTAAATACAGGTATTGCTAAAAGAGCGAATAGTTTGGTTAAGCAATATTACAATTTACTAAAGGATTAAGCGTTTTTATTAGTAGTATCATAATCATACCTAAATACAATTCTACTCAATTTCTACATAAATTGCTGATTATGTAAACATTAACATTCAAAACAAGCTTTATGAAATTGTATTTATTACCAACTGGAACAATAGGATCTATCCACCCTCGTGTGTCTGATGAACTATGTTGTTGACTTTGACTTTTTTCTTGAATCATGATAAATTAATGAAAACATCAAAATTTAAAACACTCATTATCTTTACCAATACTATAATAATAACCTTCCTCTGACTTCTTATACTACTATATATATGTATCAAAATCTAAGAAAAAAGGTTTGCTGTTGTAGATTATGAAAGCATGTGTATAGCAAACAGAGTAAGAGAATGCGGAAAGAGAAATAAAAGCATGAAACATCAAGTCTCAAATAAACTTACTTGGCTCAACAAATTCAACTTCATGATCAACTCGGTTTCCTGAAAGATAAAATGAGATATTTATTATGTGTCGTCATTATGACCATGGTAAAATTGACATTACCTCCTGGATACATACAACGAAATATTCTCCCAAGCTCTTCTGCCTGAACTCGTCCTGCTGGTGTCAATTCTCCTCCCCATTTCAAAATTAAAACAAGTGATGGTTCCTTTGGAGAATCTACAAAAAAAACAATTTCATCAGAATTTTATAGTACAAGTTTAATTTCATTTGTATATATTTTATGTATATCTTACCATCTTCACTACTGGAAGCTCGTGGTCTACCTTTGGGTTGGTACTTTAATTGAACCTTTCGATTAATACCAGAGAAATAGCCATACATTTCAAGTACACTTTTGAGTTGGTCCAATTTTCCTCTCTTCTCTTCAATTTCTGGATCTCGAGCGTTACTTCCTCCTTCAGCTAACAAAAATCTTGCTATATCTAATACTTCTTGTAATTGTTTTGGTCTTTTCAGCTTAACATTAGCTTCTGGACTTCCACCATATTTTGAAAATAATTCAAAAAATCTATTTTCAAAAAAAGGTGACATTTAGATCTTTACTTTAAAAAGTAAGTATATATAACTAATAATTTAACTTACTTAGGATGACGAACTTCCATCTTCATCTTTTGCTTAGGAGTTCTATCACCATGTCTAATAACACCAACTACGCATCTTAATTCCATCCTAAGATTTAAAACATATGATAATATATTTTAAGGAAAGAGATGCAAAGGTTCTACTGATTAATATATTACATTTTTCCAAATGTTGTTGGTACAATAGGAGGATCATCAAGTTGAAATGGTATAGCCCATGGAATATGTAAAGTTGGAGCTAGTTCTCTTAATATCATATTACCCAAAATACGGGCACAGTCATCATAATACTTGTTTGAATTTTTAACAAAACTAAATCCATTCACATCACATACATATGATTTTCCATTTGCTCTGTATAGAAAATACAACTTAGTAATCAATACTCATATTTTAGAATTGGAGAAAAAACACATACCGTAATAGATCAAATCCACATACTGTTTGTTTAAAAGCTAAGCATACTTTTCTTGCGACTAGTTTCTCGGCAGCACTTAGAATAACTGTAAGAAATGTGTTTACATTATTATTAATTAATATTAATTTTAAGAATTAATATTCCTGAATTAATTGTTTAATGACTTACCAGGGTAGCGAACTTCTTTGCCTTCGGAGTCTCTTTCAACTTTTCCATCTAGGGCTGGTGATTTTCTTGCTTCAGCTAAACAGAAAAGTTGTACTTAGATTCTTAAACCTACACAAGTGTAAAATTGATTATATAATTTCTTACCATGTGCATAATCAGGTCCAACTGTATAAACCTTTACATCAGTACCATCAGTAGGCATAAAATCTTCATAAATGTAAGACCCAGTTTTTCTAACTCGAGATTCTGGAGAATAAACACTACTTCTACTTCCAATTTTCCTAAAAAGTCTTTGACTTCCACCACCAGCAGCTGTAGGATAGTAAATATAAATATTATGATCTTCAGCAGAAACTGGTTTTTCCACAAAAGGCTTATTAAAAACGACACCATTAACTTCTACATGATCTTCTGATTCAATTAATTCATGCACTGTAATAATAAATAAAAAAAAGTTATCATATAAATCTGATTTTCATATGAATAACACCTATTACTTTTAGGATCTGCAGAATCACGATCTAAAACAGCATAGCGTGGCAATAAAATTCCTTCTTTTAATAGTATGGAGTAAACTTTTCTACGATCTTGTAGTTGATACTGCATTTCAATATTGTTGATTATATATGGTTTTCTTAGGGCTGAGTAAGCAATTGCTTTATCTAATGGAAATCCTTTTGAATGAAATGATATGAGACAATCACATAGTGGCCATTCTTCAACAGGTAACTGCATTAGTAAAAAAAAGAACATAAGATTAAAACATAGTAACTCATTTGTTATTTCTCTAATATATAAATTTTATTTAAGAAAAAACATAATGAATCATCATCATTACATAATTTCTGTTTACTTCCTGGTTCAACGTCTGAACGTTTTACATGGAATTTTGTACAACTCACAGTCTCAAATAATGTTTTTCTACTAAAAAGTGCAAAGTGCATTGACTTAAATATATATAGAGAGATATATATATTCCTATGCTTCTCTATAGTCTTAAGATCAGATATAGATTTATAAATATAAAACACAAACCTTGAGAATTGTCTCCTCTGGAAACACTATTGTTTTGATATACTCAAAATCATCCAGCCTAGTGAGAATCTCTTTCATTGGTCTTGACTCTGACTTTTTAGCCATAGCACAAATGCCCACAAGAACTTGTTTATCTTCAGAATCATCTTCAACTCCTTCGTCATCTTCCGCCATTGATAACTGTGAGGGAAAGTATTTAAATGCCGTATTAGTATATTAAAATGCTTATAATTCTATTAGTACACTNAAAGTATTTAAATGCCGTATTAGTATATTAAAATGCTTATAATTCTATTAGTACACTTTCAAAAAAAAATTATACTAATGCAATCTGTCTATATATATACCTTTCACAACTATATCTACCTATGTACTGCCACGATTTTGGCAATAGCTGAACATTTATACTCGACTCGGAAGTAGTCAATGTCAATAATAATAATATAAGTAGCTAACATTGGAAAGCTTTTAACATTTAGGTAGATATTCCTGACACTACTATAATACTATACTACTGACTTCTGAGAGTAGACTACTACTCATCGATTATTCTTTATGTCAATATATTTTTCTTTCCTATTATATAATTTGGTCAAAAGAAAATCTAATCAACTCTATGATATATATATATATATATATCATGTATCCTTTAATCTACAAATTGGTCGTCTATTTATAACCATTTCTTATTTTTTTATATAGCCTTGATTCTAATGCTGAAAAATATAAATCCTAGTGTCATCATAGTAATACCTAATACTATATACGTTAGTTCAAACAAACATTATCAGAATTCAAAACTTATTTGGACAATATTTAAAAACAAAACTCTTCAAACCAAAACTAAATCCTTGTCACGCATCATAAAACCGAAATTTCAGATAGAAAAAAATGCTATTATTAAATTGTATTAGTACCCTGCCACGTGCATAAGGTAAAGCACTATAGAAATGAGGAAAATTGTTAACAAGGCCTTTATAGCCTGCCTCCAGCTCTGTGTATGACATCCTTTCAGAAGAAGAAGATTTGCTGATATTATACTCAGATAATGAGCATAAGCTTCGCCATGGAGGTCCAGACTCGTTCTTCAATGTTTTACCATGATGCTTCTCTTTTCTTTTATGATAAGATGTCAAGCTTTCTCCAGACTCATTGTTTTTATCAAAAACAAATCTATCATAAAATGGTTGATTGCCTCGACAGAAAAAAGGTAGACTTGAACAAGACTTTAATGTTGTTAGACTAGAAGACTCTTGATCTTTGGATGATAGTTTCTTATAATGATGGTGATCTAACTCATTGTTTTTATCAAAAACAAATCTATCATAAAATGGTTGATTGCCTCGACAGAAAAAAGGTAGACTTGAACAAGACTTTAATGTTGTTAGACTAGAAGACTCTTGATCCTTGATTGATAGTTTTTTATGATGATGATGATCTCCATCAGCAGTCAAATTAGGAGATTCAATTGGACAAATATGAACAGATTCTCTACTTCCACTACGTCTTGGAGGTATTAGAAATTCAAATGGCTCACCAACAACATCAACAATATCACCTTCAGCTTTCCTGTGTTGAGAGTACATAGTATATGCAATAGTAATTGATTTGATATTACTATTTTGAACAATTTAGCAAAACGTTAAAAGAAAAAAACTGGATGTATTGGTGAAAGTACAAATATTAAAGAATTAAAGCCATCTTGATGTTCACAAATGGATTATCTACATTATTATAAGTGCCGACACCAGTCATGCAAAAATGGTGTTAGGGGTTATTAAAATGATGGGTTACTTTTCTTGACATGAAATAATAGATTATTAAAGGAAATGCAAACAAAACTTAAAACACATTTCTGTGCTGGTAAAATAAATATATAATATTTTGAACAAATATTTTATTCATGAGAATGTAATTTCAAAAGATAGAGAATATAGAGTGTCGCATACCACAATAACGTCTTGTGTAGCTGTCCACATAAACATAAATAAATGTGTAATATATTTCACCGACCCGGTTTATTATCACAGTTTCACTGCTATCAACTCTTCTATTTTGTTGATTTTTTATACACTAGTAAATTATAATCTTTAGTGCACTTTGCACTTTAACCACTGAACTGTCGTTCGTTGCACTCTTGCATGTTTACTTTCACCAATACAAACACAGTTTGTACAAAAAGATGTTTCAAATTTTATCATCACATCATATAATATATATGAAGAGAGTCGAAGTAAATTGACTTGGCTGTTATGTCGAGGATAAAAAGAAGGACATATTCATAATTGATGTTGATTAGGAAGCAGCATGATAAAATGTCGCTCTGAAGTCAATATATCAAAATGACACTTTTAGGTCAGTAGGATATAACACAGTAATGAATATATTACAAGTCTAACTATTATATTGTATATCTAATTAGAGACTGATTGATACCTGACTATATTGTATATATTGATTTACTCTTATCTTTTTTACCTGTTACTAGAATTTGTATCCAATACTTTCTCACTTTCTTCACTTTCATTTGTAGTATTATCCATTTCTGAATTTTGTGACTAGAAGTACGTTTTTAGTAAAAAAAAAGTTTGCGTATTTCAACTGCGAGTGAATTTGTACTAATGATGCATTTAAATTATTTGTGATTACAAATGGGTGCTAATTTGAAGGAAATTGCTGATTGTGTGAAATTTTTGCGATGTGGTGAAAGTTTAGTGAAAGTCGGTAATTCAAATTTTCGCGCATTTTAGCTCTGCTGTGAGAGAGATGGCGATTATAATCTGTCATTGAAATTGAGACAAGATTTTAGTATTAGAGTAAATCAGCTGAGTCTAATTTTGGGAAATATTTATTTTTGTAAAGTTGTAAACGACGTGGCAAAAACTAAAGCAATTAATTATATATTCTAAAGCACGGAAAAAGTTGACAGCAGTTTTTTATTGAGACTATTAAACTAAACTAGAATGTGACACAAACATCTGTTGATTCCATTAGTTTTGTCATAAAAATCTACCGGTACTTTGCAGTTATAGATTGTCAACGAATGTTGTCAATTTCTGAGATCTCTTAAATCTTCTATTAAGTTTCTCTCTTGCTTTCCTCTTGTTTACAATTCACAATCATGTTGTCAGAATTGACAACTCTGGCTTTTGCTGGATTAGCATTCCTGATTGTAGTTTTACTACTGGTAAGTTAATTAATAATTTATTATTTGAGTAAGTGCAAAGTGAAGTTAATTATTTGTGGTTTTTTCTTTTTTTATAGACCTGTGTTGTTCTAATTATGGAAAGAAATCCATACGCCACTGTTGTACGATATGGAGATGAAAAGTATTTTGAAGATCCAAAAACAAGATTAAAATGTCCATTCCCTTCATTATCAGATGCTCCTTCTGTGTCATTATCTGTGATAGTACCTGCCTATAATGAGGAACAACGCTGTAAGTTTTCAGGAATAATAATAATTGTGATAAGTTTTGACTAAATGTTGTTTTTTTATTATAGTACCACCTATGTTAGATGAATGTTTTGAGTATTTGGAAAGAAGAATAAGAAACGAGTCAACATTTTCATATGAAGTCATTATTGTTAGTGATGGAAGTACTGATCGAACAACAGAGGTTGCAATGCAGTACGCTGAGAAGTATGGAAGTGATAAAGTCCGTATCTTAAATCTAGTAAAAAACCGTGGTAAAGGAGGTGCTGTGAGACTTGTAAGTAGTTTATAAAAAAATATTTAATTATATATAAGTAAAACTATAGGTGTGATACTTATTTCATTTATGTTCAATAGGGAGTTCAAAGTAGTCGAGGAAATACCATTTTGTTTGTTGATGCTGATGGTGCTACTCGATTTTCTGATTTAGACAAATTATTTTCATCATTGCGTATGATGGTAACTAAAGGTAAGTGTTTTTTTTCTGCTCTCATGCAGTGTTTTATATAATAGATGCTACTCTGATTTTGTAAGTACTAAAATGCTGGCAATATTTACTTTTGGCTTTTAGCGGATTTTAAAGAGGCAGAGTGGAAGTATCCTTGCATAATCTGTGGTTCAAGAGCTCATCTAGAGCAGGATTCTATTGCACAACGGTCACTTTTTAGAACGATACTGATGTGGGGATTTCATTTTCTAGTTTGGCTATTTACTGTTCGAGGGGTTCGTGACACACAATGTGGATTTAAGCTCTTCACACGCTCTGCAGCAAGAACTTGTTTTCCTAATTTACACATTGAACGATGGTAAGTAAAAATTTGTCGATTTTAAAGTCACATTCGATAATTTTTTTTATATTTATATCTCTCAGGGCTTTTGATGTTGAGTTACTTTACATTGCTCAAATTCTTCACATTCCTACTGATGAGGTAGCTGTATACTGGACAGAAATTGAAGGTAAGCATTATATATTTATAAATAACAAATTTTTAGAATACATAAATATAATATTTACTTTTTAAAAAAATAGGATCTAAAGTAACACCAGTATGGAGTTGGCTACAAATGGGAAGAGATTTAATTCTGATTTGGTTACGCTACACTATTGGTGCATGGAAACTATACAATAAAACTGAATAATGAATTATACTATTTATCTTCCTTCTTGGTATATATATAGACTGTGACAATATATCATTCTTTTTATTATGATATCATATGTAGAAGCATATAATGTAATAATAATTCATCAACTTTTTTTTGAAGTGTAACTTATATACATAATAAATTTAATATTCCAAGTGCTTGCCAATGGAGCAAATAATCTATGCAAATTTTTAGCTTAATTGCTCATTTATAATATCTATGAATTGTCATTCAGCACTAGCCACTGAGAGAGTATTATTAACTAAGTGATGATGATATTGTAGCAAAATTATTCAGACTATCTCTATCTACTACATGATATAAGGTTTTAGTTTCAGTACAAGGATTAATTACATTTGAGCTTACCAGAGAGCCTATTATAATATACTATTGAATTTATTTGAAAGTGTCGGTTTTAACATAGTCATGTTAATACTTTAACTTTTATATGTATATACAACAGTTGATGCTAAGAGATTCAAAATATGCTAATTAATATCTACATATAGTCACAAGTCTAACTTTCACATGAGTGTACAATAGTTTACAATTGGCATTTGATATTTGCGATATCATATCTAGATATACATCTGTCGAGAGAGAGGGAGAGAAAAATATATAGCGTCTATATAGCATGGCACACATAAATACAGACATAAACGGATATCAAAATTCAATCTGTTTTTCTGAAAAAGGCGGAAAGCAACTGTGTGTGGCATATTAGAATGAAAAAGGAAATCGAAATGAAAGCAACACTTGTAAGGAATTAATGGGTGACAAGCAATGATATGTACAAGAGTCGGATTGGAACGATAACGATATTATAGTGTATATGTGTGCCTTTTCTCAAAGCAAAGCAATAAATCATGAATCCTCATATTATCCATGTAGGGATATTGAGAGAGAAGCGTTGACAAATTATTCTACAATCTGTTCCTTTCTCCTTTGCTCTACAGCCTTTTCTCAAAGCAAAGCAATAAATCATGAATCCTCATATTATCCATGTAGGGATATTGAGAGAGAAGCGTTGACAAATTATTCTACAATCTGTTCCTTTCTCCTTTGCTCTATACATAGAAATACTTTCTTTATACCGGATAATGTCGTTATCCTATGCAACCATGTATCATATCACATACCTCTGCTTTCTTTATACTCTTTTTACCCCTTTTCCATTGCATGTGTATGAATATAGAATATCTCGTTGTAGTTGTATCAAAAACTGACAAATTTTCAATCTTACTCACGGGAGAGGCTCAGGTTTTTTTACTCAGAGATTTCACTAGTAAGAAAAGTCAAAAGATTCAGAAAAATATAGATTCAGATTCCAGAATTACTTCCAGCACACATCTTTACCTAACTTTGGAATTTTGATGAGAAGTGAGATTTTGAGTTGAGAAACTTTGAGAAAGGCTATTAAAATCTTGAGTAAAAAAACCTGAGCCTCTCCTTCTAAGTATAATACGTGTGTCACATATCTTTTCATATCAAAATGTCAGAAGATTGTATTTATATATAACGTGTGGTATTATTACAACGTTCCGCTTTTTTACTTCTGTTGTTTCCTCATCTGTCCTACGAAGAGAGAGGAAAGAAAGTAATGGAGACTTTTTGCTATAGTTTTATTCCTGTGGTAATTAGTCAAGTTTAGGGAACACTATAATAGGAGGTAATTAGTCTAAACTACTACAAAATTTTATTTCATTTGGCCTTATCTTGTACTCCATCTCTTTAATATACTATACTGGAGCATATTCTCTAGAAAAAGTGGCGTGTCAAGAGTTTTTTTTTCTCTCTCTCACTTTGTCCCACTTGAACTTTTAGTGTATGCAAATTGAAGAAAAGCGAAGAAAAGTTCTATGTTGGTTACATGAAACGGATATGTAATAATAGTAAAAAATCTCTATGCTCTGTAATCAAATCTGTTGTAAAAAATAATAAAGCTGGATTTAGGGCTTTTTAACTTTCCCCTGTTTTTCTTGTAATCCTGAATGATTTTGATGTTTTTATCGCAAATCGTTGGGAAACGTGCATGGTGGTAGTGGTGTTGGTTCTTTGAAGATTATAATTATTATGTAATTGGTAGTGGCAGGTGTAATTGTACACTTTTAGATAAATTATTGCATTTATTATTTTAGTGTTGCATTGAAGGCTTGGATATATATATATATATGTCTACAGTGTAATCTGTTTATAATCTACACAGAGAAACCAACCGAAGCTCATTACCGTTATAGACAATATATAATTTTGTCAATTGGCACATTGAATTTTGTACGTTGATTCATCGCTATAGGCAAAACCTTTATAGAGAGAATCGATATAAAGTATTTAGATAAACTTTACATCTTCAGACAGAAAATTCATCCGTATAGAATTACCGTTATAGAGAATACATAACTTTTTCAATTGGCACATTGAATTTTGTACTCTCATTCACCGCTATAGGCAAAACCTTTATAGAGAGAATTGATATAAAGTATTTAGATAGACTTTACATCTTCAGACAGAAAATTCATCCGTATAGAAAGAGTTCACTGTAACTCTTGATTCTCTTCAAAAGGAGAAACGACGCTAAATTAAATTCAGTTTGTTCAGAATTTTGTCAATATGTGCAACATTGATATCAATAATAGAAAATGATACACAAGACTAGAAGAACATTTGTCAAAAATCTAACTTCACGTATGCAACATTGTATTATATACCATATTATTGTAATATTAGGAAGAAGTGAACAAGAATGAAGCCACTATGGTAAAAGTTATATAAAATCTAAACTATATAGTTGTTCACTGTGACACCAAAGAAAATGCTCAAACACCCGAATAACACGCAATTCTCATATTACTCATTTGCATCTTGGTTTTAGTGTTATATGCCACA
>VCNE01001137.1:0-12005 GCA_009869805.1 Oncopodura yosiiana
AAGATAGAATCAGAGCAAAAATGTCGAGCAAGAGCAAAACAGAGATATCATCACATTATTGAAGTTGGCAACCTATATCTTTTTCTATGTTGAGCGTGGGTACACAGAAAACACTCAAATTGAATCAAGTACAATTTACTCTAAAGAATATATATATATATAGGATTGAAGAGGAAATGGGACAACAGCAGTAGCATCAATCTTGACTCTTAGACTTATTTTACTAGAATTAAGAAAACTCTTTTACATAAGTTAGTCTATTAGAGTGTCCATTAAGAAAAAATTTGCATTTTTTCTAATATATATCCTGTAGTATATAGTGATTCAATGATGATGACGTAGCTGGAAATGTACATACGATTTCAACTATTTCTTTGCCGGTGAGTGAGAGAGGCCGGTATATGGTATTAAGGAAGCAGCATGTGTAGTAGTAGTAAAAACTCATCACTTGAAGAAAGTCAGTAGGAGTGAGAAATTATTTTCTATGTCGTAACATTTACTGCTCAAATCCTTAGAATATTATTATATAACTTTAATGATGAGACAGGAAGGTATAAGGTTAAAAAAGGTTGATACGATGCAAATATAGTAATGAAGCTATTATTGGCATTTGTTTATTTATATATGAAATGAATAGTGATGTAAAGACTACTAACTACGACAGTATTTAAGAATTGCACCTTAAATACTCTAAAAGTGTGAACTGTTCAATGTATACTATGGCTTAATGCAACGAAAGTGAGTGTTGTTGTATTCTGTCTGACAAACTATAAGTCAGCATCAAGACGTTACTACTAACCAAGTAAAGTACCACACAGAAAGAAGAAAAAGACAGGAGGACCATTTTACCATGTAAGTTCTTAGCCATTAAATCTCCATATTAGCAAAAGTCTCTCTGTCTTGAAGACAGTCTGTGAATGTTGTATACTATGTTTTTTGAAAGACCTTATAAGGCCAAGGGAGGTTTCGAGGAGGGCGGCTTTCGGTTATTTTGGGCTCCCGGGTGAGAAAAATGCAAGGGGAACATCGACATTTATAAAGCAACGTCAACAGAACCCGCGACCTGATTTTGGATCTTTCTCGCTACAGCGACACATACATCTTCCCTTAGCTTTTCAGGTAATATACTAAACAAAGATTTCATTGCATCTCAAACAAAGTGATTTTTAGTATTAAAATAATTAGTATTTGTTGTGTGACACAAGTGTCAACAAGAGAGACGAGTTTCTAAAAAGTTAATCAAGAATTTTAATATATTGTGATTGTTTTTCATTTTTGCAGTTGATTGTGTAAGGTGTTAAGCCTGTAAAGGAAAACAGAAGTCAACATGTGTGACGATGATGTTGCTGCTTTGGTTGTAGACAATGGATCCGGTATGTGCAAAGCCGGATTTGCTGGAGATGATGCTCCAAGGTAAAGTCCTTAGTACTTGTAGAGTATTTCATAAGAGAGTAGTCAATATGTAAAAGAGTTTCTGAGATATTGAGACACTTTATATAAATGACATGTCTCATTTATAATTGTTTCATTACAGAGCTGTATTCCCCAGCATTGTTGGTCGCCCAAGACATCAGGTAATTAATTAAACATATATATCTTTTTTATGATCTTCTAAAGAGTATTTACTAGCCTAAGAAATAGAAAGCTAAGCTAAAACAACCAAATTAGGGTAGAAAAGAGTGAGATTTTTTGAGTTGAAGTGTAAGGAAAAGAAAAGAAGCAAAGCAATTTCCAAATAAGGAGATCCATCTTCTATTTTTGGACTACTAACACATAGAGAGAGAGAGACCCCCCTTATACTTCTTAGGTTAGCATATAGATGACTTCACTTTTAACATCTTCTTATGTTTTGGCTTGGCTACTATTATGTCATGCTTAGTATATACATACATAAGATATAGGTCTCATATATATATGAAACAACAGGAGCATCAAGCCAAAACCAGACTACTACTACTACTCGTAATAGTATAATCTAAAACATAACATGTGCTATATACATTTATATATGTAGACACGACACTTTTTTTGCTTTCTAAAAGGGTTCCGGTTCTATTTATAGACACTTTAGTCTGACTCAATTCTATACACAAGCTTACACATTCTTAAACACATATAAAGATGATGTTAAGAGGAAGTGAGTCTACAGAGAGTTTAAACTTTTTAAATGTTGGTCATGACACGAGAGAATTGATGTGAGTCTACAGAGGGTCAATGCCAAAAAAAAACTCAAAAAAGTCATATTTTTTATTTTGAGCAGATGTTACATACAAATTATTATGAGATTATATTTCACTTTCTTGTTTGATGTAGTAGAGATCTACTCATAGACAGTATATAAATGTGCATCAGAATTTTTTACACTTGCATACGACTTTCCCCAACTTTCACTTTTAGAGAAAATCTATTGTAGGCAGTATTTCAAATTGCAATGATTTGCTAATGAATGTTTCTTTTTTGCTTGTATAGGGTGTCATGGTCGGTATGGGTCAAAAAGACAGCTACGTCGGTGATGAGGCCCAAAGCAAAAGAGGTATTCTCACCTTGAAATACCCAATTGAGCACGGAATTATCACCAACTGGGATGATATGGAAAAGATCTGGCATCACACCTTCTACAATGAGCTCCGTGTTGCCCCAGAAGAGCATCCAATCCTTCTCACTGAGGCTCCACTTAACCCAAAAGCTAACAGGGAAAAAATGACTCAGGTAACTTTCACTCTAATAAAATCTAAAATGTTACATACAACATATATAAAATAAATCTTTTCTCTATTTTTTAGATCATGTTTGAGACATTCAACTGCCCAGCTATGTATGTTGCCATCCAAGCTGTACTCTCATTGTACGCTTCCGGTCGTACAACTGGTATTGTTTTGGACTCTGGAGATGGTGTATCACACACTGTCCCAATTTATGAAGGTAAAAATGTCTTACATCTTAAAGACTCTTAAACTCTATATTGAATTATATTTATTATTTTTGACTTTTAGGTTATGCACTTCCTCATGCTATTTTGCGTTTGGATCTTGCTGGTCGTGATCTTACTGACTACTTGATGAAGATCTTGACAGAGCGTGGTTACTCTTTCACCACAACTGCTGAGCGTGAAATTGTTCGTGACATCAAGGAGAAACTTTGCTATGTTGCATTGGACTTTGAGCAGGAAATGGCTACTGCAGGCAAGTTTATTCCAATCACATAATTAAATAACTTTATTTATTTTATGTAAATTCGTGTCGTTTTCTTCTCTAGCTGCTTCCACCTCATTGGAGAAATCCTATGAATTGCCTGATGGTCAAGTCATCACCATCGGTAATGAACGTTTCCGTTGCCCAGAAGCATTGTTCCAACCATCTTTCTTGGGTATGGAATCTTGTGGAATCCACGAGACCGTCTACAACTCCATCATGAAATGTGACGTTGATATCCGTAAGGACTTGTATGCCAACACTGTCTTGTCCGGTGGTACCACCATGTACCCTGGTAAGTAGCAATTAAATAACTCTCTTCAAATAGATGAGAATAACTTTTAAAACAAATCTTTTCTCTTTCTATTTGTCTCACAGGTATTGCTGACAGAATGCAAAAGGAAATCACTGCCTTGGCTCCATCAACCATTAAGATCAAGATCATTGCTCCACCTGAGAGTATGTTTTCAATTTGAAAAAAAGATAATATAAAAGATGAGAGTGTAATTCAAGTCATTAATTAATGATTTTTCTTGCTCACAGGAAAATACTCCGTATGGATCGGTGGATCTATCTTGGCCTCATTGTCCACCTTCCAACAAATGTGGATCTCCAAGCAAGAGTATGACGAATCTGGCCCTGGTTAGTAGATTTTTTAAAGTTTTTTTTGATGAAAATTATTTTAAAGTCTCAAGTCCATAATACTTAATTGAATATTTTTTTTACAATAAAATTACAGGAATCGTTCACAGAAAATGTTTCTAAGTCAATCGCCACCCTCATACTCGTCTACTTAATAATTAATTACTACTTATTTAATTCAACAACAAACAAAACAACAACATCTCAAATCTCAATATAAAGATCATCAATCAACAAACATCTTATATTCATCAACAACTACAACAACAAAACAACATCATTATATATTAATATCATAATAATAATAATATTTCAACATCTCTGCTGATTATTATATATATATAAAAAAAATAAAATTAAAATATAATTGTCCAACAGAAACAATTTTGCACAGCTCAAATTATATAATATCATATTGAAACTCTCAAACTCAACATCAATTTTTAAAAGATATCCACAAAAAAGCGTGTGTCTCAAAAAAGATCCAAATATCAACTTATCATCATCATTTGTATTAAAACGAACATCAAAGAAAAGCATTTTTCTTTATCGGCAAGCATAAAATTGTATAGAAATATCTAAATAATCTCTGTTCTCATTTTTCTATACTACTGTGTATTTATTATCTCTCTCAAATATTTAACAGCAAGTATTTTGGCCACTCTCAAATAATTTAACATCTATATAGAAAGATCGTAAGTTCCACACCAAAATATTAGCTTCAAATAAATTATGCAGTGAGTAGAAAAATGAGCAACAAGAAAGGAATGCCGAAATAATAAAAAAAAGCACAGAGAGCGGAGTTTGTATTGTAAAATATATACAAAGCCCTATATCATCTCTTCGTTTTAAAAAAAAAGAACTTGTAATGTATTACTTATTATTGTTACTATTAATTAATTTTATTGTATTATTTATTCTATAAGTATGTAAGTGACTTAAACTGATTTTAATTCTGAGATGAATTTTAAGACTATGAGTGTTTTTAACATCTTAACTACAGCACGAAGCCAAAAGAAGAAGAAAAACAATACAATGTTTTACTATGTACTGTTGTCTACATCTTATGCTATTATTGTAATATTGTACCATACACGTCTTCAAAAAACTATATTCAAACCACAAAAAAGTAATATACCATACAATACAATACATTGAATGAAATATCAAAGAAGAAAAAAATACTGCTGCGAGAAAAAAAAATTCATCTTGTTGAGTTTTTATTTATTGATTTCAGATTTAATTTGGTTCTACGATTCATTTATTTATTATAACTTCTTCTCTGAGTTGGTTTTTTAGACTTTGTTGCTTAATATTTCATTTATTGTGTGTTTTACTTGTGTATACTTGCATTCAGATTTTAAATTGCCAATTATTTGCGAAAAAAGATATATTAGTTGAGTGAAAGTAATTAATGGAATGAAGTCATTGAGCATTTTTCATTACTATACGTTCATAATCATACAGCACTTTGCATATTTCATTTAAAATGTTATTATTGCAATTGAAATTATAAATTTTAGAAATATGAGTAGTGTTCCTGACTAAGATTAATCCATATGACGAAAATTATAAGTCTCCACTATATAAACTGATATTATAGGATTCTCAGGATATTGACGTATCCTTGTATATTACGATTACGACTACAATATCAGAAGCAAAGTAAATATTTATGTAACATTTAACATGAAAAACAAAGCACTTATGCATCTCCATAATGCACTAAATCTAGTTTGATCAATACTCAGAATTGTTTTTCAAGCCTGCAATGCAGCATTCGTCATGCTTATCCAATAAATCTAATCACTTTTTACTCTTGTATCATCATCACTCAACTTCATACAACAATGTAGCTCTATTTTGAAAGCATTATCATTTCAGGATCAAGTGTGAGTACATACATCATCATCATGACGAGTCGTGTTGGTTTATTACTACTTACAATTGTAGTTGCATGTATTTTGATTAGTTCTATAAATGGACAGTAAGCTTATTATTTATATTTTTATATAAATTAGCATTTGGTGTCTGGATTTATAATTTATTAAAATTTTTAGAGACTTTGGTGAATATCCTTGGACGTACAAGTGCAACGAAACTACTATTGATGGCCCATCTTGCATGAGACATTTATTTAATGCATCTTCAGATGGTACTAAAGTTCCTCTTAATATTTGTTGGCTCACTTGTGGAAATCATGGAAGTCTTTGGCCATTTCCAAATGGACACGTTAGTTAATTAATACATTTCATGAACAATAATATATTATATTATTATCTCCTATTAGACTATACTGGGGAAAACACTAACAGGATTTTCAAGTCAAAATGTAAATTTTGAGCCACCATCAGTATCTCCAGGGCCAGAAGTTGAAGAAATGTTACAAGAAGCACAAAATATTTTTATGGGCTATTTGACTAACAAGCTTCCAGATACAAATATGACAGAATCTGATGTAGGAAATAATTTATTGGAAATTGTTTTACAAGTTCGTGGAAATGTCAACATATTTCAATTGGGTGTTGACGAGTCTTACACATTAGGAATTTCAACAAGCAATGAAGTAAATAAATAAATAACTAAATTATTTTCTAGACAATTATTTTTTATATACAAACATAATATATAATAGAATGGACGGGATGTTGTTAAATGTCGTCTGGATGCAGAGTCTTTTTTTGGCATTCGACATGGACTCGAGACTTTAGCACAACTAATTGATTTTAATAGCGAATTAGGTTACCTTCAGGTAATTAAATTAGTCATGAACTTGAAAAATTGGATTCTCTCTATATAATTCACTGCTGCATTTTTTTATACAGATTGTAAACAGTGTTGAGATTGTAGACTCTCCAGCATTTAAATATAGAGGATTAATGGTTGATACTGGACGAAACTTTATTTCATTTCCATATCTCAAAAGAGTTGTGGATGGTCTATCTTATAACAAAATGAATATTTTACATTGGCACATTACAGATAGTAATTCTTATCCACTTATTTCAACAAGAGTACCAAAGATGAATCAATATGGAAGTTTTAGTCGAGACAAAACCTATGGAGTAAGAAGATACTTTGGAATTTCTTAAATATGCTAATCAACGTGGAGTTAAAGTTATTCCTGAATTGGATGGTAGATAGCAATTTAATAAGAAGGAAATCTATAATAGTAATTACTTAAATTTCTTTCATATAGCTCCAGCACACGCTGGCAATGGATGGCAATGGTCTGAATTAGAAGGTCTAGGACAAATGACTTTATGCTTGGAAGCTGAAATTGAAAATTATCGCAGTTACTGTATTCAGGTAATATAAATTTATGTTCACGGACTTAATTATTTTGCTAAAAAGTTTTTTGTACATCCAGCCTAACTGTGGGCAGTTAAATCCACTTAATGAGCATATGTACAATGTACTAGGAGAAATATACAAAGATTTTTTGGATATTTTTGACAATTCAATGCTTCATATGGGTGGTGATGAAATTAGCTTTGCATGTTGGCTATCGTCTCAAGAAATTAGAGATTGGATGACTGTCAATAATTCTACTGACTTGATGTATGCTATATACTAACAAAAATGATTAAAAACTATACATTCTATTTTATTAGGGATTTATGGGGAATATTTCAACAACGAGCATTTACAAAACTTCAAGAAGCTAATAATGGTTCTCATATTGATGCAATTGTATGGACAAGTGAAATGACAGGAAGATCTGATTCAAGAAGAGATTATTTGCCACCGGATGATTACATTATTCAGATTTGGAGTAAAAGTAAGATTTCATTCATATATTTACAATTTAAGTGAAAAGTTGCTTTATTATTTTCTCTTTACCCTATGTTACAGCAATTGATGATGTCATTAGTGATATTCTTAGAGAAGGCTACAGAGTCATTTTCTCTAATAATGACACAATGTATTTAGATCATGGATTTGGTCCTTGGAGAGGTACTGAAAATAAAGCAGTTCTCATATTCTGGCAACATTTGTATACTCAAGATATTCTCAAAGTAATCAGTAATCAATTATGTCCTGATGAGATAACATGTCCTGAAGCTGATGAATTGTATAAAAGTGGAAGAATTTGGGGCGCAGAAGCCCCTTTATGGTCAGAAAAAGTTGATGAAGCTAATTTGGAAAGCAAATTATGGCCAAGAGGAGCTGCATTAGGAGAAAGACTTTGGTCCAATCCATTTAACATTACTACATTGCATGCAGCTAAAATAGCTTATCCAAGATTAATTCATCATCGAGAGAGAATGATGAGAAGAGGTATAAAAGGTGATACACTATTACCTGAATCTTGTTATAATATGTATGGATTTTGTGATGACAATTAAAAAAATAATAAATAATTATAATAAGCAAAATAATAAATGATTGTCTCATCATTTCCTGGTACCATAAATTTCCACACTTGGCTGTTGGCTCTACGCCAAAAAAATATATGTGCACTGACATTGAACTGAAATAAAATCAGAGCACACATACAATCAGTGGTGACGTTGAGATAAACAAAACAGTGTAAAATAATTAGTTACGTAATTTCTTCTTATCATGATTCAACCTCGCACTTGCACTCACGGTATTTTCAATGTATTGAATAAAGGTAGAAAATCTTTACTATGTATTTGCAAAGCAACAATTCTCGTGCCGTTGACAATGATTAGTTTGAAAGTATTCAATGTTCATTTGTCATTAATAGTGTCAATGGTGAGTTTTTTTAAAATAATTATTATTTAAAATTCTAAATTAAAATTTAATTGTGATAGATTGTTGGAATTATGATGACAAGTTTAGCTGTTGACACAATTGTTTTCAGTCCAAGGATTTTACCTGCAGAGTCAATTTCAACTAATTGTAATATAAATTTGAGTTCTTCAGAAGTGACTACAAATACTAGTGACTTTAATAATTCTTCATCAACTTTATTAAATTGTACTGATGGTACTGTTATTCAGACTACAAATTTTTTTCCTGCGATTGTTTTTCGTTGTTGTGCTGCAGGAACTTTAATGACTGGAGTATTTCAAATATTATTAGCTCTAACGACGCTTATAGATCAAAGAAAACATAAGGTTAACTTAATAATAACTTAACTCATAAAAGTTAATTAAATTTAAGATGTCTTTTTGATATTTCAGACTGTGTCACCAACTGAATTAGCAAGTGTACAGTATTGGTACACTGAGCAATTTTATTTGTTGATGTACCTCCTGTTTTTCAATTGTGGATCGTTGATATTCAATTGGGATAAATTATCAACATCTTACTATTATTTTGGGGTTCTCACTGACTTGTTTTTACTTACACTCATTCTTTTACACTAGTTGCACATATATTCTCAAAATATCTGTAATTTTAATGCTCATATATTGTTACTCCTATATATATTTTGTTTGTATGAAATTGTAAATATGTAGTAAAGAAGAAATAAGTTTTTTCTATTATTATTAGTTTATGAATACATATAATTTATGTTTAATATAATCTTATTAATATACAATAATATACAATTACAGCAGTCACAAAATTAATTATGCATCAATCATAATTACTCGTCATTACGTAACAAAAAAATTATATTATTAAGAAATGAGTTTATATATAAAAAGAGAAAAATAATTATTGATTCACGACGAGTTTTTACTTTTTGGACAACAAGTTCCTACACTATTATAAGAAGTGTCAGTTGTTGACTTAATTACACAAAAATATGAAGTCTTAAACAATTCAATGGCATCTGAAAATTCTTGAAGAACACAATTTCTTAAATGCTGACAAGTTCCTCCAGATTCTCCTCCAGGAACAGTACAATTATATCCACGTGTATCATTATCATTCTGTGTAGTGTAGAAGAAAATATTTATTTATTAGTTACACTTTTTAATCATTTCATATGTATTTATCTTCTGATTATTCTTACCAATTTCTCTCCTTCTTTGACAATTGTATAGTCAGTTTCATTAATTTTTAGAGTCAAAGTTGGTTGATACCATGTGAGATTTGCTAGTGTCAATTTGTCAGATGGTAATACACTTGTTGTAGTTGTAGCTGAAGAATCAATCTTCATCAACTGTTGGCATTGAGGGAGAAATATTATCCTCCTCTTGTTGTGTTGTTGCAAATTCCTCTTCTTCTTCATCTTCAAGGTCGGAACTAGAAGTAGAAGCTCGTATTGGAATTGCTGTCGTTGTGTAGATATTACTGTAGAGTTTTGTTGAGAAAAATGGAGCTGGAGGTGATGCTATAATTATATTATTAAACATACAATTAGTTCTGACTATTAAACTATTTTAAATATAATCTATAAAAATTTCTTACGATAATAGCCTGCAGAAGCAAAGGAATTTCCTCCTCCTCCAAAGAAATGATTAGACTGGAAACTCAATGGTACAAAAGATTGACTTCCAGAAATTCTATTTGAGACTGGTGAAGAAGCCAAAAATGTATTATGAGTTAAAGCAGCAGATGAGATTTTATGAAAATTTGGTGAGTGTGAATACGCAGCCATTGGACGTACTGCTGCAAAATTAACTGCCACCATACTTTGTCCTGTATAGAAAGCAAGCCAACAAAAAAGCATTCAACTTTTAGCAATAAATAAATTAGTAATGCTTTTTACTTTTATTAATTACTATCTCATGCTTTCTAATATCATAATTATTTTCATTAGTTATTGCCTCTACTTTGCACTTTAG
This sequence comes from Oncopodura yosiiana, assembly GCA_009869805.1. Lineage (NCBI taxonomy): Eukaryota > Metazoa > Arthropoda > Collembola > Entomobryomorpha > Oncopoduridae > Oncopodura > Oncopodura yosiiana. The sequence goes on from VCNE01001137.1 coordinate 10,544, forward strand.
TTTTGTAAATGTTACCTGATATTCTGTCAACGGTATCTTCTGGCTTAGCATCAGTTGACACTGCATTAGTCACATCACTACTGTTTGGTTTAACTACGACCAATGATGTCAATGGTGTAACAAATCCATACTAAAAATACACAATTGATAAATGAATTAGGTATCAAAATTATACTTTTTTCTTAAAATATTATATACCTTCAATGCAATTCTCATTGCTTGCTCTTTAAGTGTCTCAGGTTTAGAAGAAATCGTTGTCAAATTAGTTTGTTGTGTCTTATTTTCTGCTTCTTTCAATACAGAGCCAGGCAATTTCAAATGAAGCAACATTGTTATTGACGTCATCATCATCAATATTATTTTCTCCATCAATTTGAGCCAAATCTCTATCAATTAATTGTTTAATAGTAAGATAAGCCCAAAGTCTTTCTAAAAATTGATCTTCTTGTGTTGGTGGTGGCGTAGGTCTTGGAGGATAAGGTTGATTTGGTCCAATTGGTGTTTCAAACATTGTTGGTTTATTAACTAGTAAATATATCAGGATTAAAGAAATCTAAAATTCCTTCTCGTCCAGTGCCTTCTACAACAACATCAAAGTAATATTTACTTGCTGGAACTAATTCATTATCAATGAGTTGTTTTTCTTGTTGTGCATCAATGATTTCTGGTAGCCAAGTTGTAGTCACTTCATTTTCTTGTTGCTCTTCTTCATCTTTAAATGGTACTGGCTTATCCACTGGAGACAATTTACCAGCAATAGCTAATTCAGTTCCTCCAAAAAATTGTTGGAAATCTTGTTAAAGTTAAATCAGTAATATTATACTCTGGTGATGTATATTTAAAAGTTACATTAGATAAAAGTGGTGAAGCAATTTCATTATAAAATCCTTTAAGTTGTAATGCAGCATCTGAAGCTTCATAAATTTTACGTCCAAATCCATTATTTTGTAATGATAATTTCTTAAGAAATGGAAAATCAATTCCTTCACCAAAACCCAAAGAGAAAATAGGAACAGATAAATTTTTATTTGCTGTTTGAACCAATTGTTGAATAAGTGTTGGATTGGTAATTGAAACTGTTGGTTCACCATCAGTTAAAAATATAATTAGTGACTCTACACCATCTGCAAGAATATTTCTATTATCTTTGATAGAATTTGGTGAACTTGTTGTTGAATCTACAGCAGCAATAGTAGAGTCTTCTACAATTCCAAGAGTTGTTGTTTCTGAATCCTGAAGAAGTGAAATTACAGGCAAAGCTTTAGGGCCATGAGGATCATCTAAAGATTCTGGTGGTTCTTGTTGAGGCATATTAATAAATGTCGTTTTGCCATCACGAGCTCCTTTAATTGCTGCTGTTAAATTTAATGCATTCATTAATGCATCATGGATATTTGTACCACCAGATGCAACAAGAGTATCAATAAATTGTTGAGCTTTCTCAATATTTTCTTTTGTAGCT
>VCNE01001138.1:0-24063 GCA_009869805.1 Oncopodura yosiiana
TTAGAATTAATATATAGTTGACATTAGGAAAGATTTGAGTGTTGTACATATAGATATTTACAGATATGTAATTTTGTATTCTGAGTTATATTAAGTGCATTGACTTGAAATGACATTTTTTTACTACCTTCTGTTGCTCCTTGTGTAATTAGATTAATTTTTCTATAATTGGAACATGTGTCAGTACAAGACTCTTGAGACATAAGACTCATCGCTATGCTGTATGCTTCTCATCACTTTTTGTCCCTATAGAATTTTGTGTGGTAAAGAGGTTCTCTATACTTATTGATGTACTCTATGTGTTTTTATATGTAAGTACTTGTTGCTTTTGAAGTTTGCTAAAAGAGGAGAAAGTTTATCTCTCTGTACTTTTCCTTTCATATTTTTGTCCTTCTCTGTAACAGATGTGTGTGTGTGTGGAAAAGTGTAGGGGAATGAAAATGTTTTTTGAGAGATGAAGAAAGTTTTTGTCCTCTGTGTGCTCTTTAGGAAAACTTTTATATTTTTTGTATTTTGTTGTTTGAGAGCGAGAGAATTCTATATTTATATACTAAAAGAGTGCACTCTTGTACTTTTATATAGTTTACACTATTATACTACAGTACTCTCTAGTAGTCTAAAAAGAACTCTAAAAAGGGTCTTGTTTGTACTTTTTTTGAGTATTACTATTTCTTATGCTATGTCACGTAGTGTACATTTGTATCATAAGAATGTTGGAAAAAGAAAATACTGAAATATTATATGAGAGTACAAAGTCGGTTGGTATATATACACTTCAAAAAGTTTTTGGTGGATGATGCTTTTTTCTTTTGAAAATTGTTTTGTACTTTGTGCCATATGCCACCATTATATAATAACTCTTATTGTTCAAAGTTCAAGTATTATAAAGTATTGTCTCACCCGCATTTGGTTTTTGACAGCCAAGAGATCAGCTCCTTCTTCTGGAACAGGGACATTGTAGAACTCTCCTTCTTCTGCTGTTAACAATTTAAACCATCCGTCAACTGGATTTTTCAAAACTTCAGAAATTCCAAAAGATAGCGAGCCCATAAAATCATTGCTGCAATATTAAAAAGAGTACACACTACATAATAATTTGTTGGTTTGTAAATTTTTAATTAAACTTACCGAGATGTTCGATCCCAATCCCAAACACTAACAAATAATCGTCTATCTTTATCCTCTGGTTTCAAGTCACTGTAATTCAAAAATAAAAAATCTCAAAAATGACATTGGAAATAAGGTCATATGCAAACTACTATATAGATCTAAGACTTGAATTGAAATTCTATAGACAAAATTTTTTCAAAGCTTGGTTCATTCTCATATGTTAGTTTTCTCAAGAAGCTTTAGAAAATTTGTTTAAAAAATCTCTTTTATTTGTGCATCTCTTGTAACTCAACACTCAAGCGGATTTTTTTCTTTCATAGACTTCAAAGGGTCTTCTCTCTCTGTGTATCAATCGATAAAATGTAATGCTTTGTAAATATTTTTATGGTTTAGTGATACTCTGCTACAATTTAAAGCCACAGAAACAAGTTGTCTACTCAAATGTTGTCTACTAAGGATTGAGACTTTGAAGAATTTCCAAGAATAGTACATTAGATATAAAATCTTTGAAACTTCTGCTGAGGCACGTACTTAACAGCCTTAACAGTTAACATCACACCATAAATAATACCAATGGTATTTTTCTTATATTCAGTAGGTCAGTAGGTTTAGAATTCTTTTCACAATAATGTATAACAAAAATAGAATATAATTCATCTTGTCTCACTGTATAGACGAATAAAAACATATTATTGACACTTCTGACAACGATTTAAAAGTTTATTGTATGAGAACCCATTATTAATCATCTGTGAGGCAGAAGAAGGAAAACATTCATAAGAAAAAATGTACAAATATTGATTCACAAAAATCTGTGTATTGAATGTTGAATTTTGCATGTTATTGTGTATACTGTGTCAACAAGTTTTGTTGCTGACTTTCTTTCCTCGTTTTGGTATTCAGTAGACTAACAACACACACAAGCTTTCAATACAATTCTCTGGGAGTCACCAAACCAAGTTGAAATACATTTTAACATAAGCTTCTTACTCTCGCAGATTTTTGATACAAAATACCAAGGCGTGTACCATATAAAAAAGTATTGATTTTGGATTATGATCTACCTTAACATCAAATCAGTTGGTTGTTACTTTTTTTAGAATAAGGATGCGAATTTGGAATAAGGATGTAAATTTCCCATGTGAAATCTTTTAATGAGCAGAAATTGAAGTTTACTTTCCTCAAAAGAAAATTGCAGTTGTCGTTGTCAAAATAATAGTTGAATAAACAAGAAGCCAAAGGAAGGACAAGAAATTGAAATTCTTCTCATGAGTCTGCTCCTACTATTTGTACTATGTTAGCCTATTATCAAAAGAAATGGAACCAGATGTGACTCTGAGAACTCTACGTGCTTTTGTACATCTTCTCTTCTTCTACCTTCAATCATCTATTTTGTAAAGATGCCAAAAGGAACAGAGAGAGAGAAAAAAGAGCTAAGAAGACATCCAATTTTTAAATTGTGTGCACCTGAATTCTTTCTCTTCTCCAGAGATGTTCAATTTACATCTTGTATTATTATGCCAAAGACACGTTACATGAGAATAGAATAATAATAGATAGTGAGAAAGATAGACAAGAAGTAAGGACAAGAAATTGAAATTCTTCTCATGAGTCTGCTCCTACTATTTGTACTATGTTAGCCTATTATCAAAAGAAATGGAACCAGATGTGACTCTGAGAACTACGTGCTTTTGTACATCTTCTCTTTTTCTACCTTCAATCATCTATTTTGTAAAGATGCCAAAAGGAACACAGAGAGAGAAAAAAGAGCTAAGAAGACATCCAATTTTTAAATTGTGTGAACCTGAATTCTTCCTCTTCTCCAGAGATGTTCAATTTACATCTTGTATTATTATGCCAAAGACACGTTACATGAGAATAGAATAATAATAGATAGTGAGAAAGATAGACAAGACGAGAGACAATCAATAATAGAAAAGAGAGAGAGAAGTTCGCTTTTGGTACAAATGTAAAACATATGCTAACTAAATGCCATAATTTTACAAATGTAATGTAATTTTGTGTTTTATTTCTTCTTCTGGAACAGTTGACATTGTACAAAAATGAAAAAGAAAGTTGGCATCGGCACATATGTGCCCTTAATACTATACAAAATGTTGTAATATTAACTTAATTCACACATGGGATCTTATATATGGAAATAATTCTAGTCAAAATTGTTATGTTGGTAGTTAGCTAAAGCTTGTATTACATTGTAGAAGGAAGGTGAAAATATAAAAAGAAAATGTAAAGTATTATCGTTGTAGTGCTAGAGAGAAAGTTAAGTGCGAAAAAAGAATGCTATGCTATAAGAATGTCAGAGTCTATCAGAGCTGTGTGTAATTTAATCTGGATTACAAATTACAATTGCTCGATTACTACATCACAATTGTAATCTTACAATGCAATTGAAAACTGAATACAAATGTAATCAACCAGGTGAAAGTAAAATTGTAATCGTAATGTAATCGTAACATCCTTAAATTACACAACCCTGTTGAATATATGCTACAATTTTTCTTCAATTTACAATTCTCCATTTTTATCATAGGCAAAGTACTTTTTCCCAACTCGTTTTTCTCCTTTTTTACTTTCTACACTTACTTTTACACTTTTACACATGTCTTGTCTGTCTGTTACTTGTGACATAAATTGTACTAGACTAAAAAAGTCCAAGTTTCATTTTTCCTTTGAGTTTTTCTTTACTACCTTATTCAATGCTTATCATCATTCTATTCTATACAACTTTCACTATCTACCTTCATGCAGGGCACTACATGAGACTTTTATCTGCCTGTTCTCTCTTTCTTTCCTCTTACGTCCAAGAGAGACAACATGTACCTGACTCTTGAGAGAAAGAATTCATTTTTATTTCTTACTTTTCTTACTTTCTTCTTCTCGACTCACATTTCAACAACTCTCTTGATGATACTCGACAAGAAGAACCTTTAGGGGAAACCAGAAAAGTACTTTTTTCTCTTTTGGCCAGGGTCAGCAGAATATGTGTGTGTGTGTCTTAACATTTTCTGTGGAGAGAAGCAAGATGACAAGAAAATATCTGGAGCTGGCATTATGTCTATTTTCATACTCATCATTTTTCAGCCTTCAGGTAAAATAGAGTAGCTCTCTGACTCTCTCTCTATGTACAACTTTTCTATTTTTTGCTACCTGATGCTGCTGCTGAAAATCAAGTGGAGAAATAAGTATATTCCTATAAAGTGCACTATAAGTAAAATCTCTCTTATACGGATCAAGAAGAAGGAGAAAACGAATACAATGTAATACTCAGACGTTCATATATCACGATTTACAATTTCCTTCCTCTACTCTATATAACCAATTTTGAGCTCAAAGGACTACATAGATATAGTCTCACCTTTTTTCTTGCTCAACTTTTTCCGTAATCTCGTATCAATTTTTTCTTGGCTACAAGAATTTTCCAAAGGAACTATATATATCCTTCTATACAATAGAGAGTCTAATAGAGCAATTTTGTGGCACTCAAAAAGTTGTAAACCGATTCGAAAAGTAATTGTGAATTGTTACACTCACAGTCTTGTCTCTCTTTTCCAGGAAAGTAGAACGAAGTGGAGAGTTGCTAATATAACAAGAACCATAAAACATGCCAAAATGCCACTCATTTCCTCACAAGAGAAACTTTATATCCTTATGTATATTATATAGACCAAAGTCAAAATCCATTTAGCACAGCTGCCTACACAAAATACTGTCACAGTTCTAAACTTTCTCTCTCATGTAATTACCAAAGCGTAATTGAAAACTCAATTAAATAAATCATAGTGAACTAGAAACAACTTTATGAGAATATTTTCTTGCATACACCTTCAATTTACAAAGTTATTAGAAAGAAAATTCGTAGTGTCCCTACAGAGATGTTTGAAGATGTCTTTTTGGACGTATCTTGTTACATTGTGGAATGACATGACAGAGAACAGATGTAGGAAGATAATTAGAACAAGACGGAAGTGACTTGAAGAGATATTTTTCAAGTTAATAATAATATAGTATAAGCAAAAGTAAGGTACTTTTTAACGTTATATCAGATACACTGAAGAATTTTCACTTTTCACATTTTACTACTACTCTCTCTCAGTTTCCATTTTCGTTGCATTGTGTATACGAGAACATAATATAATATTCTATTCGGAAGGAAAAGTATAGATGTGAAAAAAGATAAATGAAGCGAAAGAGTTTATCCAACCAAGAAATTCATTCAGCTCAATGTATCTCTGCGAAAAGGATTAGACTTATACTCTCTAGCAGCTTTATAGAAAGAAAATTCTCTTCGTCTCTCTCTTCACTTCAAAGTTGATTCGTGTATGAAAATGGAACCTAGAATTTCACTCTTGATAGAAAATCTCCAAAACGATTCCTTTTTTTCATGAGGAATATATAATAATTTGAAAGCAAGTTTTTTATATGTAGAAGATATAAGAAGAAGTATTATGTATTAGCAACTAACATTCTCTGTCTACTGTTCTCTTACATCTTTTAGAGCTCTCTTTCATATAATATCCATCTCTTATCCTCATTTTATAGATTTTCTTAGCAACTTGTCATAAGAGCGCTTGACTTCTTCTCTCTAATATTACAAAAACCCAAATTCAAAAGAGCCCTTCACAAATTCTTCTTCCATGTAAGCACAACTCATGGTTTTATTATTCGAAACACTATATACTCTACTCATAATTGGGTTGATCATTATCTTCTGACATGTATGCCTTTTTATTTATTTCCTAGAACACAATATTGATTTTATGGCTCATCATAAAAAATATAAAATATATATATATACTATGCTCCCTTCGCTTTCTATACTCTTGTAAGAATTTCTCTTTTCTCATATGAGTGCTTTCTTGAGAAAATGAAACTGTGGAGGTCAAGAATTTCTTGTAATAAAAACTTTCTTCTACGCATATTTTTTTGGCTATGTTTTCACTGGACTAAACTTTTTCTTCCTAAAGTTTTTTTCCGCTGTCATTACTCTTGTGCTCAAAGTTTTGTAGATTAAGTTTACTATACAAGGATTTTTTTCTAGCGACTTATCTCACATGCAACTTTGAAGAGACTATATAGCAAGCAATATATACAATATATACAATAGTCTATATAGCAGCATTATGTACACGGATATTGTTGTACACGTCAAAATGAACAAGACTCAATACATCCCTGTAGCTTTCACTTCCTTATTATTATTGACTGACTGTTGCTCTCTCTCTCTCTCATGTTGTCGTGTAGTGAAGATCTTTCTATGGCATTCCCTTTTCTCAATTTAGCTCACCTCAATAACTCTATTGCGTGAGGCTATTGAGTTGGAATGAAAAAATGTTATAGCCTACAGCTTGTGTAGGACATAAGGAAGGATATAAGAGAGAAAATACAATATCCTGGAAAAGAAGATGAGCTAAACCCATAATTCATTACTTTTGCTATTCTTATCCTAGTGACTTGTCTTCTCTTCTTCTTGGACCATTAGATTGCTTTTGAAGCGGTAAGCTAAACAGTAGAGTAAGAAGAAAATTCATGAGGGTATATATCTCTTAGGTCAATGGTCAACAATAGTTGTAATCAAAAAGCCAAGCCAGAGAAATGCAATAATATTATTGGTATTCTTTCGATAAAATGTAGAATTGAGAGTAGAGTAGCAGTGGAGTCAATCACCGTTATATTATATTTTCTTACACAACAATCAAATTAGCAACTGACCTACATATACAGCTCGATGATGAAAAGTTGAAATTTAGATGAAAACATATTGCTGACGTATGAATAAATATATACCTAAAAGCTTGAGGCACTTTCCAGTATTTAATATGGGCTCTGTCTAATTACTTTTCAAACATTTCTTATTCTTATCAAAACTTTGACTCAATTTCCCCTTTTCACTTACAAAACATTTTCCTCACTCTTCTCTCCTTTCTATATGTATGTTTTGGTGATGTAATTAAAACTTTTGGCAATATTATTGGCGCAGAGTTTCTATTATGTGTTTGTTTCTTCCAAAGATATTCATTGTTTTCATAATATACATATTTTATGCGTAGTCAGCTACGTTTGATATGAGCAGAGAGAAAGCAATGAAAGAGAGCTCAAATGACGTCATTCATTCTTTTTGTTGTGTTTGTAAGCTCAAAGGCGATCACCTGCCTCAATTTTACTCTTTCATCCACCATACAACAATATTTTCAATTAGATTAAATTGAAAAGAGTTCATATCAAAAAATTCCCAACTCATGAATTCCTCCCTTCAAAGAAATGAATGAATCACTATTGTGTGGTTGTTGAGTGTTGGCTCATTCAATTGAGTTGTATGAGTTAAATTATAAGATAAAATTCCAATGAATCTCTACTACAAGTCTTTACCTTTGAATTTCTCACGTATTCTCAGTGCTCGAGAATCGATTTTTAGAGTAGATTATTATATGTGTATGACGTGACTGTTGATAGAAACCTCAAGAGAGATCAGAGAGAGAGAGAGGAAGCTTAATCATTGCAGTTTTATGTTGTGTAATATGATGAATCAAATGTCGTTGAATTCTATAACACAATTTGCCATTTCTGAAGCATTATAACTTGATTTTTCTAATAGCTCTAATACTTAATACATGTATGACCAGTTATATAGCACAGAGAAGCGGGGAAAGTTCTAAATTATGTACGAGAGAAGTCTGATAAAAGTCAAGGTGAGATACTATTTATTCTCTTGGTGTTGTTGTTGGTGAATGAGTTTCTTGAAATTCAAATGAAACAAATGCTAACATAATTCAACAAATGCTGAGGTTTGAGATTCTCAGTCATGTTTAGTTTCTATAAATAATTCAAGAGACAACAACAATCTGTGGGATTTAGTCTATAGTTGTCGGAGAGTAACTGTAATCGCAATTTAACAGTGTCAGTTTCTTACTTTTGGGCTTACTACACCTTATATAAGACTTCTTAGAACCACAAGCTTATTAAGATAAAAACATGTTGGCAAGGATGAATGTCTCTAGAGAAATCAGATTCAGTCTACTATAGAGCTCTCGATGAATGGTGAAAGCAACTGCTGTCAAATGGAGAAGATTGGTACTTTGCTCACTCTATTACTTTTTTCAAAGGACCAAAACTGAAATTTCTATCTACTATGTTATCCTATCTACAGAATATAGAAATAATTTATACTCACAATGTAATAGTTTCATTCCAAACGGGATTCAAGTTTGACTTGATTGTCTTTGTTTTCTTTTTCTGTCCAGCACCTTCATCAGGAATTAATTTGATCTAAAGAAAGAAAAATTCAAAACTTTAATAACTCCTACTTTCTTCAGAATATCAGTTAGTTAATATTTAAATGGCATTAAGATATTACCTTAACATACGGATCTGCATACAACAAAGTTGATATAAATATAAATAATTGTCATATATATATATATATTTCATTGTATATGATATTATAGATTTCTTCAACATACCAGAATACCCATTTGGATCCATAGGAATTAAATTTTTGGCTTGCTTAACTGCAAAAAAGAACAACAAATCATAAAAACCAAATACATCATTACTTTATATAAATATATATTGTTGCATTCTGCCAAAACATGAGCTCACATTTCCTGGACACATTTTATCTTTATATAATCCTTCCTCCTCTCAAGTACTATTCACTACGATAGCCTTGGAGCGCATCACTTAGCTAGCATTTTATGCAATAAATTAGCCAAGTAAATAAAGTTGAAGCGGAAGAAGATAATAGAGAATATATATATAACAACATTGTACTACATCTGCTATATATTCTCTATGCAGTTACATTATAAATGTTTAGTATTAAAACCCACTCAAGTTTTACAACTCTCATCTCTTCTTCTTTCTCAACAGATTATGTAATAAAGCATAGTCACTAGTGTGATGACGTTGAGTTAAATTAAATCTGATTATATGAGGAAATGTTAATAAAGATATTTTATTTATGTGACGTTGTTGTTCCCTCGTACATTTTATGCTTTGCTGTCGAAACAAGCTGCAGGTCATTTTATATGTCTCTGACCTAGAATTATGAGGCATAAAGAACAAGTGAAGCTTGTAATAGAGACCACGTTGTTAATTAATACAAGGGAAACAGGGAGAATGTTGTTTACTTTGTGACCTTACGGCAATGAAATGTAATTGCATATTGCAAGCGGCTATAGGCTTAGCTTGTACACTATATAAGTAATTTGTAAAGTTTTCATTCTACCTAGAAAGTTAATTTTAACCATTAATTTACATTTTGATACCTTGTGTATAAAATATAGACGTAGGCATATGAAAATTTCATCACTACACTGATGCTCTATTTTACTTTTGATGAATATTTCAAACTCTTTTTTTATAGCCAACATCATTCGACTACTCACTTTGCATTGCATTTTTCATTTTCCTCCATGGAATATTGATGCTTAGAGCTATATATATATATGTATATATCAAACGGTTCAGAGAATACTAAAAACTCTCTTAGACTAAAAGCAACACATTTTATCCAGAAAAGGGCAAGCCAATAAAACAAATGGAAGAGAAAAAAGGTACTGTATTATCCACGAAGGAAGGAAAAGGCTAATGTGACAAGAGAAGCGGCTTTTCACTTGTACACAAAAAGTGCATTGAATTGAGAATGAAACTAGAATTCTTTTTTTTTCTTTGGCTTAATAGTACTAAAGTAAGGTTTGGATCAAAAGAAACGCTATATATGTGTATTGGAGGTAATTTACTCGTTCAGTTCTTCTTCTTTAGTTTTATCCTAAAGAAGAAGGAAAGTAATAAAAAATCAATCTTCATCCAGTTTTACTACTAGAGCTAAGCAAAGAAGTGTTACACCACCAAAAGAAAAGAGATGAGGCTTTGGAAAGAGAAAAGAAGGATTGTAAGACAAATTGTGGGTTAGTGGTAGGCGTTTGTATATTTACTATATGTAGGAGAGTTTTTGTGTTGTGGTTTGGTTAGTGATATCGATTTAAAAAAACTTTCTTTTCCTATTCAACAGTGTTTTATATATATTGAAAAGGAATTAGCACGTGTAGCATAAATATATAGATACACATTTGTGACACTGACACTTCAAACATTCCATTCTTTACATTGACTCATCTCACAGTTTCTCTAATATTTCTCTTTTTGGTTTTGACACATGAACTGAAATTGGTTTACTCTCGAGGCTATTTTATATATGAGAGACTCCTACACTTGTTCCTAGTACAGTAAAGATACTGCTGGAGATTGTACTACACGCTTTTCAGTTTTCTATGAGAGAAAATGTCATGGAATGTCAGAAACATGCAACTTTTCCTTTCACATGCAAAATGACTGATGAAGTTTCACTACTGAGAAACACCTGAGACGTTTGTCTGACTTTCAAAAAGAAAAGTTGACATTGACAGCGATGCTGGAGTTCACAGTGTCCAAAAAAGAACAGAAAGCTCTCCTTGAAAAAAGTAATAATTTTAGCTGCATTTATATGACATTGAGCAATAAGAAAAATGTAGCTATGTTAGAACAAGGCTAATTAATAAGTTAGCTCAAAAAAGCTAGAGTTATGTAATAAACTAAATTAAAATTAATTTTCAATTTAGACCATGACATAGCTTAATAAAACTAAATNAATAAACTAAATTAAAATTAATTTTCAATTTAGACCATGACATAGTTTAATAAAACTAAATACAAGTTATGTGCTGCAAGTTTCAACAGAAGTAAGAGTTCATATCATATTTTATGTAAAAGGAAATAGAAGAAAAGTGAACCAAAGGTAAAGCTTTGGGAAGTTTTGAGTGTTTGGAGGCAATGAGTGTCATATAGTGCAAATGAAAATAAATTATCAATGACAGCTTGAGGCGTAGGTAGGATAGAAAATAGTGTTGAGAGTTTTGTCTAAGGCGTTGTGAAAGTTTGTTGCCCACTTCAATTGAAATATAGAAAGCGACGACCAGACAAACTGTCATAAAATTATATGGTTTTATTTTGAACAACTGAATAAGTTGAGCGAGTAGTACTTGTGAAAGTAATTTGTAACATAGTTTTATGTATTCCTCAGAAATGTGAGCAATAGTCATATCATTAATAATGCAAAGTAAATTGACACTTTAGAAAGAGTAGTAAAGAAAAAGAAAATGTAGACAATTACCGTCGATAGTCAATTTGTTGCCGACACAGTTGATTTTGAGCTCTAGTCTTCCTCTTCTTTCGGTGTGATCACAACCGCATAGATTTGGAACACTTTCCACACATCGTTTGTGTACATTCATGTCACATGCTGAATTAGCAAAAAAATATATATTAGTTTTATGAAAAATATTAAATGTTAAAGAATTAGAAGAAGTAAAGAGAAAAAAGATTTGTGGGTAGAGAAAAGAAATGAGGGTGAAAGGTAGAAATTGTGAAAATAGAGAAAGTTTCCACCTCCAAGATCATCTTTTAGTTGGACGTCATTTGTTGTAATTTTGAAGCAAACGGCGATTTTCAGAAATTATAACCTTAGGTGTAAGACATTGTTATATTATTCTATTGTAGTTTTAAAATTTTTATTTAAACGTACTGATGTACTGTACATTTTCTCCATAGTATGTAACATAGTCTATGCTCTAGTTTCTCTACTTATTTCCAGTATATAGCTTTGATAGAGATAAAGCATTTTCGTCTTGAATTTCAAGTAGTTGTATAACAACTCTACTCGCTAACTAAACTCCCCCGATACTTTTACTAACTAGAAGCACTTGACCTTTTCTCATTACTAGAAAGACATTTATTTATAACTGTAGATAAAAATTTAGTACATGACCGATGCTATTGAATTTTACTATTGATTTGTTAGATAAATTGTATGAATTTTTAGTCATCGTATTATTTTCAATAAGATTCAACGCCACTCAAATAACTTTAACGTATGTGTCTTGACTATAAATTTTTAGAAAAGTTGCGACCTGTTTTAAACTTGTAGAAGCAAAATAAACCAACTATATAAAAATAATTATTTTGCCATGATAAAAATGCCTAATTCATTACTTATTTTTGTATAATTCTCATTCTTCCTTTAAATTCCTATACATATTTCAACATCTGGCCCAAAATCTTGCTACTGCATTTCAGTTATAAATTCAGAAATTCACTCTTTCATGATAGAATACTTCTACCGAACCAACATACACCTAACACATAATGTATATACATTATATAATAATGATAGATGTTTCTGTCCTGTCTCTCTCTTGTATCTAAACAATAAAAAGGTACATATGTAGAAAAGACAGCAAGACTTTTTATTTATGTCAACAGCGAGCCAAGAGAATTTCACATCTCTTTCTCTCTATATGATCACAGCATGTGAACTATAGAAGAACGGCAGAGCAAAAAAAACAAAACTATACTTGTTCCATTTTCTGTCTTCTCTCCTAGAGAGAAAAGGTAAAAGAGAGAGACAACAAAATATAACCAAGGACTAAAACTAAGTGCTCAGTCACTAGAAAAAGAAATATAGTACATATTCTCTCTAACATGGACATAATAAAAACTCATTCTATTTCTTCCGGCTCAAGATTATTTTTATTCCTATTGTTTTTCTTTCTGAATGCACAATGTTTTTCTATTATGTATTTACCGTAAAGTTGTATCCTCCTTTCCTCCTCTCTTTATATGCCTCTAGCAATAGTAATATTAATAAAAACTAGATGAGCACTAGTGATACTGTTGCTCCATATCTACTTTCTCTCATACATATATACATTATATAGGTTAGTACAATCTATAATAAAAAAAAGTTTTTATTTCGTCTTGCATGAAATACTATTACAGCAAGTCAGTCAGTCTCAATCACATCAGGATATCATTTAGACAGATCTCTCTGTCTAGTTGAGTCACTGTATACTTCATTTGCTCCACAGGTTATTTCAAAAACTACCTACATACATATATATCCTATATGTAAACTTATACATTTCTTATCCCCATGTCTTTGCATTTGATCGCTAAGTTTATTTTCATGTAAGTGAACCAGATATTTTTACCTTGAACAAGGATTTTGCATGAAAGCAATCCCTATTTTGTACCCTTGTGCATTATACTAATATATACAACTTTCTCCTTTCTATCCATACACTATATGTTGTTATATTGTCTTGTTTGTTGCATCTACAATTTTTTCTCTCTAAGAAAAAAAATCTAATCGATTTAGAATTTAGATATATTTTCCCAGAAGCTATCGAGCTCTTTTAGTTCTCTCTATGTTGCAATACTTTTTTAGCTATGGTTCCATATATTTCTAACTCATATTGCATGCATTAAAAGATTATGATGGATTTGTTCTCCTTCTCTCTCTCATCCTATATTTGGCATATATAAAACAAGACAACAGACAAATCTATCTTTTGTGTCTCATGATTGCTATCTCTCCATATAGCCTTTATACTTTGGGCTCAGCCTTCTTTTGTTGTTCTAGTAAAAAAGAATGTTATATGTGATGAATGTACAATGCTGCAACTAGACTACTAAAATATAGAGTATAAGCTCAAACACAAGGAATATGACACGTACTTTTACTATATATAGGCTATACTCTGCTATATAATAGAGAAAGTGGAATAAATAATAGAACTAAGGTAGTAGACATTGTACATTCTTCTGTGAGTTATGCAATCTAATGCAATTGTAAAAGGCCGTGACAATAGTACAATAAGGTTTACGTGTGTGTATGTATAACATATATCTTTTCTTTTCAAAGTGAAACACAACACTGTAACTAAATTCAATGGAAAATGTATGTATATTTACTTCGTGTCATTTTCTTTACTATTTCATATGAATACGTAGCTCTCTCTTAAAAGTCGATGTAATATTCATGTGTATGACTCTCTCCTTTCTACTTTTGTTCTTTCTCATATTCACCAAAGAGGCTCCCTGTCAGCAGATAGGTGTAGCTATATATAACACAATACATAGAATTGAAGTTGTTGAAACCTCTTCAACTTTCACTTTGCTTTCTCCTCCACTATATAATAACATCGAAATGAACTCAGGCTAAAAAGAACTATATACAATGTATATATTACAAAGCTAACTAACATTTTATCCTATAAGATATATATATATATACTTGACTAAAAGCACTCTCTGTAGTTAAATACTACTTACATTCCGAATTCAAAATCTACTCTCTATTCTGTCTACCTATATCTGTGTACATTTCATCTATGGAATTATGTTGGATGATGGAGAGAGACATAGAAAAACACACACACCTTTGAAGCTAGCTTTTTGAACTTACTTTGACTTTGGTTGCTGTAATATGGCTCAGACATTAGACTAGAAAGCTTAAAGTATATTTTATATAAAACCTTTAGAAGTTATATGTATACTAGGAATCTCTTATAATACAGTCTAGATTTTAAAGTCAAGTCATCAGTGAAGGTTATGAAAAATTCAGTAGGAGCTTAAGTAGTGAGAGAAAAAGAGAAAGCAGAGTTAACAGTGTTCACTTTACGCATCATAGCACATAAGTATGAATAACAGCAGAGAGTAGTCTCTTAGATTATGTAAACGAAAGAGTTAGTAGAAGGGAATTGACATTTTGTGAATTTTGACGATGGTGATGAAAACATATATATATTGCATCATAAAAAGAAGTGAGTATACGAGGATCTAAAAAGGAAAGTAGGATCAAAGTAAAATATTCTATGCTAAAATCTAATGTCTAAAAGTTAGTTAGCTACTGTAAAAAGTACATTTATATGTGATACGTACAAACAAATATATTTCAGTATTTAAGACTAATATATGTAATGTATTTTTTACAGTAGTTTAAACTAAAAAAAATACTAAAAGTTAGATATATATATACCCTTGCATTGCATTCCTTGTCGAGCAAGACCGTGTAACATGCTAAAAACAATGACATAGGTTCGTCATTAAGCTTTTGCTAAAGAAAATGACATTATCTTTAGTAACAAGCGTAAAAACGAACCTTCCACAGTGATCACAGAACGTTATTGTCCTAAATTAATTTAGTATACTACATTACTACTCATGTTAAAAGAATTTAATCAAAAAGTATTGTTTTTGGTTATATATATATATTATTTACACATATGAATGGACATCCCATTGATGATAGGCAATTTTAGCCTGATTTCATCATCAAAGTTGTTTTCATCGTCACACAGGGGGTGAAAGTTGTTAGTAAATATTTTTTTTTAGTTTTTTTAGTGTGTGCATTTGTAAGAAGAGAAAACACATAGTGTTGTGAAGAGTGAAGAGACAGTCGAAGAGAAAGTTACAGACAAATACACACATAGATAGAAAGAAGTAGAGAACAACATATTTTGTCATCGGCAATTGGCACGTAACAGCAGTCCAACCAAAAAAAGAGAGTAAATAGAAAAAAATATATATAGTAAGAAATTGTGAAATTTTTTAGTATAAATATTTGCAATTGACATAGATATATATTATATACATATAGATTTTAATATAGTTATGTGCAATTAATTAGTTTTATTAATATTACAACATTTATACTACTACATTAAAATTAAATTAAGCATGCCCATTCAAACCATTAGGAAGAAAATTTTCAACTACATTAATTAAGCAATAGCAACTAACTTTTTTCTGACCAACTTAAATTTAGTTCGCATGAGTAAGCGCTATATGCTTCATTACATTTATTTTATGTATACATTTAAAAAGCAAAAAAAGATATTTTTAAGACGTCATTTTTCTCCATTACATTTGATAGAGCTTGCCAGTCAGTACTTGAATTATTTTGTCAAGGAAGTAGAAAATAGAAGATTACAATATATATAACGATACGAGAGTTGAAGCGGAATTAAAGATTATGTAGCTTCTTTTCCTCATATATATAGTTTGTGCGATGATGCAATTACTTTTCCACTATTCTTTCATTTTGGCTCTGAGCTCAAGTTCCGTTTCCAGTAGTAGTTGGCAGCTAGAACTGGAACATTGTTTAATTCCTTCTTTCACTACGAAGAAAGAAATTGGAGAAAGTTCCCTATAGCGAGCTCTGCTTCTACACAATATATCGTTTGTATATAATACAACTCTCATGGTTTTGTCCATCACAAAGCTTTGTTTCATTTTGTTCACAAGAGGATGAAAATACTTTAAAAGCTTTCATCCAACTCTCTACTCTTTATAAGGGTTATAAAACTATTGTAGTAAATAGGAAACTTTCTTCACTCACATTTCACGCGAGCTAAAGTGTGTTGCTCTTTTTTTTGTTTCTGATGATGATGAGTCTACATATAAAAAGTCTCTCATGCTACTCAATGGCTTTGAAAAATGTGAGAACTTCCAAATGTTGCTAGATTTTTTTATAGTTTTTTTTGCTCAGCGATGATGAAATCAGTTGCAATTACTTTGAGCTATTTTTACTTCCAGTCATTTACTCCAACTGTCATAGAATAAAATATTTAAAATGATGTCTATAGAGTGTCACATTATGTTGTGAAATAGTAGCAGTCAAAATGTCAAGTTGGAAAACCTAAAGTATATTTGCCACCACACCTTTATCGCTTGACTCATTAACTTGGTGTTTTCTAATGCTGTCACAAAAATGACTATCATCATCACGCTACAGGCTACTATACTCCTACGACTATAGTACATTATCTCTATTAAATTGTCCAGTGTCACATTACACATTTATTCTTCTATAACCTACTTTCCACTCATTTTATTGTCTAGCTACTTTATTGCATTGAAATTGACTCATTTTAGCCACTCAATTCTTTTATCCTAGAGCTATATCAGTTAGTAATGTCTTAAATGAGTAATGAGTTCAGTTTCAGTCCAACTGTACAAAATATATATATCGACTATAGTGAAGTATAATGTTGTGGTTATCAGCATTTTTCTCTGTAGTGGAAAGTAGTGAATCTTTCAAAATCGCTCAAGTCAAAAACTGCGAAGCTACTCTAAAGTGCACACATGATATAGTAATGTGTACATCAAGCAGATATTATATAAGTTTAGTCAGCACTCTTTCTCTCATGTAAAATGTATGATCAGCGAAACATATAATATCGACTTTATCTAGTACAATATATAAAGAACAAGAAAAATCGACAGTATAATATCTACTGTTCTGCTAGCCATGCTATAGAGCTAAGAATATAGATGATACATTTTTTTTCCAAGTTTACAACCAGAAAGTATAAACATTGTGCATAATGGTATTGCTGACAATGTACTATTACGTCATTCTGTTCTTGGTGTTATATATCACTAACAAAATTAAATATCCACTAACAACTTGATTTGCTATATGAGTCATAGGCATTCTGAGAAATATGTCCAGACTGTTGATAAGCGTATTATATATATAAAGGTAATCTAATTCGCTATGATATCTGGATATTGAGTATTAGCAACGTTAGTCATATAGATTAAGCTCTTTAGAGTTGTTGCTGTTTACAACATTTGTCAAGCGTACATAATAGATTGAAGTTTAGTACATAGTATTACCTAGAGACACACTCATTTGCGACTCATTATCTTTTAGAGAGAGAGAAAAAGCTAGCAACCAACTAAAAGAGAAGTTTATAGCTCATCATCTACACTGAAAGTCTAGAGAGATAGGACAGTATAAACGTAAAATGTGATAGCCTAAGATGAGTTTCATGTCAACAGTGACCAGAAGAGAGGTCAACTAAAGGAAATAAATATATACATGTTACAACTTTGACCTAAAAATATATCTCTCTGTTGGCCAAAGATTGATAGAGAAGCCCATTTCCATTTAATTTCTAAATTCCCTAAAGAATGTAAAAATGTTGCGTAGATATACCTCTCTGTAGTAAAAAGTCGTTCTTTTTCACTATATAGTAGTAGCTCTCAACATCTAGTCGATGTAATTTATGTTGAATTACGTTAGTAGTAGACATTCCATTAGCTTTGGGTAAAAAAAAAGAATTCCCTTGAGAGTTGACTTGGAGGCAGAGACTTTTACTCTCTTGGTACTTTGATTATGGAAAGAGTGATGTGAAAAAAGTAAAACAAGATAGAAGAGTTGTACAGAGTGTAAAAGAAGAGAGAGTAAAGAGTTTAGAAAAAGAGGTGAAATATAGAGATTGAAGTGGAAAAGAGATAGAGACGTTGTAGACCAATAATTACTTAATTAGTTACCTGAACAATTCATTCCTTGATGTAAGATTCCGTAAAGTAATGAACCACAATGGTCACAGAATGAAGGGCCTTAAATTATTGGTAATTATTTATAAAAAGTTAATTTGGAACTATTTAATGGTTCGAAATAATGTAGATATGTTAAGATGCTTACTGGTGTATGTATGAACCTTGAATTTATGCTTAGTTCTCGTATCCTAAAATTCCATTGGAAATTATATAAAAATTAGATGCTAATAATGACTTAATAATATTATAGTACTCTATATTGCGCATCTATAAATAAATACCTTTTGTGAACATTTTGACTCATGTGATTGATATTGGATTCCATTTTCTCATATTAAAAAGCCTATAGTCTCTAATACAATATTTAAGAGCAACTCAAAGAAACGTGAGTGAGTTGACACTTTTCAATCTCTCTGATTAATTTAGTGTCATGCTTGACTCTTGTATAAGGCAATTATCGTATTGTAAAGTGACTTGTCATTAAAATTCAACACATACAACTACATTCTTGGCTTCCTTCCAATTTAATGGAAAGAGAGAAGAGAGATATTTCCAATTCAAAAAATTCATGCATTATATAAATTCTCTTCTCTCTCTCAGCCTCTCTCACTATAATATAGAGAAGAGAGAGCTAAGCAAATGTTTGAATTTACAGTTTGACTCTTTGAGAGAGAGAAAATCGTTTTCTGCATCTGATTTCAAAAAGGTATGAAGAAAACCAACTTATGTCGATAACATAAATCGACGATACGTAACATAAAAGTTTCGTGGTATAAAACTAAAGACATTGAAGACACATGCTATTTCCACCACTTTTCTTCTTCTTCTTACTACGTAGTATCAAAAAAGAGACTTTCAACTGCACTCTAAAAGAGTTACAGACTGACACACAATCTGTAAAGTTGTATAGTTTACAACTTTTTCTCTTTATTTTCCTCACTCATCTGTAACAGAGTCATTTTCACATTCCATAGTGTCTTTTTGCTTGCTGTAAAGTACTTGTTAATACTGTGTAGTAGCTGGATCTTTACACTTTTGAAAATCACGAGACATTGAGAGAGAGAGAATAGTGTATAAAAATAGGAAGGAAGTAGATCACAAGAAAGCGTGTCAAGTATATATATAGACGACGAGTGAAGTACATTCATTTTACTTTTCAGACAATATATTGGATTAAACCGAGAGACAATTTCCACAAAATCTAAAGAAGAGAGAATAATACAAGTAAAATTCCCGAGTCAAGATTATAAACTCTGACATGTCTCTTTGGTTCGGTTGAATGTAACAAATGGATTGTGTGTTGTTCATAGTCTAAAAGTACATATAACACACCAGAACTAAAAAGAAGAGTTTCTTTTACAACTCATTGCAATAAGTCTAGTTGACAATAGAATTGTGCTCATTTTCTTAATCTCTTATAGTAGAGAGAGAAAATGCAACTTGCTTCTCTTTTCTTACGCCGCAATTTTATTATAGTCTCTGTAATGAATGAAGCAGGTGGTGGTGGTTCATGCAAAAACTTTCAAACATAAAAGAAGTCTGTTCAGAGAATTATAATCTGGATGTGACTCTTATACAAGAAATAAATTCACTATATAGAGAGCATCTTATAGAAACTTGAAACTGTCAATATTTAGTTTTGTAAAGAAAATCTCAAGTTACAATTACATGACAGAGACTATGTAGGTAAAACAACAAAACTTTGTTGTGTCCTCCCAAGACGACATTTTCTTAAAATGTATACTATTGTTGTTGTTCTTGTACTCTTCATTACAAAACAAGAACCAAAGTATAGTACAAGCAATAATGACACTTTAGGGATAAAATGAATCTCCAGTTACTACACATGAAGTAAATAGATTTTACTCTATAGTGCTATATATAGACATTTCAAAAGAGAAGCAATTCAATCTACAGAGTAACAAAATAGAGATCACGTAACATGTTGCAAATACGAGCTATTAGCACACTAAAACAATGCTATTGAGTTTCTTCTCTACTACATTTGTAAAATTGAAAATCCTGTTAGAGAATTGAAATGGATGAAATTACCAGATTGAGACTAATTGAGCTGGGGAAAAACAATTTCTATTTATTTCATTTCAATTCATGTTCTTTTTTGGCATCTAATATCAATCAGCATGGTCAATTTTGTCCTTATGTAATAATTAAGTATAGCGCAAAATTACGACAACAGTTGTATATACTAAGAAAGCTAATGCGCATAATTGCATAATGTCTAAATGGGATGTGAGAAAGTAGCTAATAGGGAATTTATTTTAAAGATCCATTCATTCATCTCAAAAAATTACGACAACAGTTGTATATACTAAGAAAGCTAATGCGCATAATTGCATAATGTCTAAATGGGATGTGAGAAAGTAGCTAATAGGGAATTTATTTTAAAGATTCATTCATTCATCTCATGGCACGCACACATTTTCTAAAGACGATTGTACTGAAAAAAAGTCAACTTACATCAGAATCTGCGCCCTTGTCAGCACCTAGAGGGATACAAATAAGCAATATGAAGATTAACGTTAGTAATGATGTTATATTAATGAAAAACTTTGTTTGTATTTATTATATTTACCTGGACAAGTGAAGGAGACGAATTCATGACATCGTTTGTGTACCACAAAACTGCATACTGAAAATTAGAAAAAGTACAAAAGCTTATGTAAACTGTGATTCACTATATTGTGTTGCATAGTACACATTTTATAAATCAATGGTGTCCAAATTATCTAATTTATAATTCATTGAAATAATTGTTTGCGTTTATACAATATATCTCCGCTATTTTGGATTCGATTAACTATAACCAAATACTTATATAATGTCACGAGTACACATTTTAAAAATAAGTGACGTCCAGCATACTCAAAGTTCTAATTGTTTAAATCTATTGTATCTTATTGCTACTGAAAATCTAAAAGTACCTACATAAAGCAGCTGGCAAAAACAGCTACTGTCAAATATCCATTACTTTTCTAAATAAGGGTCAAATCATCTATCTGTCTATCTATATCTCAAAAGTCATTGGCAGCTGCTAAAATTTATGAGCTAGTAAAACATACATTGTATGGTATACCATAAATACCACTAACTAGCATCTAGTAACAACTTATAACAAAGCTGTCTTTCATATCCCAATAACATAAACTTTTCTTCTTTCTCTAACTACAACATATTTCCTCAGTGAATTCAAATATTATTTGAAACATCTTCGTCATCGTCTCTAAAAGTAAACTAGCTTTTCATAGTTTTCTCAATTCTCATGGGCACGTATTACTTCTTCTAACATGTTTGCTCACAAACTCGTGTCTCTCTCTCTCTAACTTCAATTTTGAAGCATAAATGTCCCATGGGCAGTAATTTAAAGATTCTCTGCTACAAACTCTCACAAGACTCTAAAAAGACTTTTTTCTTCAACACGTTTCTCTCTCCTTTACGTGTTTGTAACAATCTGACAATTTTTCTACACTCTGCTTGCTCTCTTGTCTATTGCGGAAATTACATTTCCGACCTTTTCCTATAAGGTATATATAAGTCTACTAAAGTGACATACGGCTCTTTTTGACATTCTATTTTTATATAACTGTACTTGATGGAAGAAAAGGTATTGATGATAATGGTACTTACTTTGGCACTGATATCCTTGTTTCCCAAACCCCCTGTGGAAAGTAAACAAAAAACTCATTGTACTCTTTGTATATACTCTTATACATTAAATTCATTCATATAGCACATCATTGAAAGAGAACATTAGCATTGCATGTGACATAAAAGTTATGTAATACCAAAATTGGTAAGAAAATTAATTTATCTTTGAAGAATAGTATAACATTGAACAACTCTCAAGATAAGGCTTCGTATACAGTAAAATTTGTTGTATAGACTTCAATTTCATGCGTAAACTTCAACTTCAACATAGAGAACCATCATTAATCACTGACTATGCAATTCAAAATGTTTGATTAATGCTTGTTTATTAAATAGTGACTTTTTGCTCTCTAATGGCGATACATATAATAAATAGATTAGAAAAGTGACTTTCAATATCACAATTTTCCATTAAATTCATTTTTATTATGATTAATGCAATTGCAATTTAGCGTTACAGGAGGTGTATGACCTGAGAAATGACAAGTGGAGATCAACAGGTGCAAAACATCTGCCTTTACAATAACAAGTCGTAAATATGAGACGAATATGCGTTTATTTGTGATTAATCACTAAAATGACATTAAACAGTGATGACAGAAAACAATGTAAGGTCATGCCAAAAAAGAACCTTTTAAAATTCTCTTGAGGTTTTACATATAAAGAGTAGAGTAAAAGGTAAAAAACCTATTTGTAAACTGATATATAAGTATAGCGTATAACATAGACAAATTTGTTCCAAACGTAATCATCACACAACCCACTTGGAAAAAGCTGAACCAATTTGCATTTGTGAAACATTATCCTGGAACAGAGACAGACTAGCAGCTCTCATCATCTACTCATTGCGTATAATAACTTTGAGCATTTAACCATATGATGATATTATATATGTTATAGTTTGTAATGCAACTAATAACATGATACATTTGAAGTATATAGTAAAGAGATAGTCTATAGTACATATACATATATAATATACACTTTACCAAAATAAAACAACACAAGATATTTAGTTGAGTATGAAGAGTAAGAGAAAAAAGTCTTCTTGACGTCAAAATAAATCTTGTTACATTACATTAGTTGAATGTGTATTATAATACTTTTATGTCCTCTCGTCTTTTTCTGTACATGTGCCAACTACAAATGATACTTAGCACCAACTGCTTCTTTCTACTGCTAACGCAAAGTTGTTGGTGATGTAATATAAACTCCAAGATTTAAGAGAAGAAGAATAACAACAGAGATACTTTTTGTACATATATATAAACCGTACAGAGAAAACAGAGAGAGAGAGGGAGATCAACAAGCATATAAGGCAACTAAAACTATATAGCGTTGATTGAAATGAAATCCAATCACATTTCCTCACAATGTTTGTTCTAAGGTATGAGAGATTTTCTCGACCTAAGGATTATGTTATTCTTGATCTCATTGTGAAAATGTAGCCATGCAACTCAACTTTGACATTTCATCTTCTCGATTGCTAATCTCATGTTTCTCTCTCCTCTCCTATGTTTGTGTTTCAAGCCTCAGGTCATATTATTTTCAGAGAATTTTGTAATTCACTTCATATTGGAAGAGAGAGAAATAAAATACATTTGCTCGTGGCAAAGGTCATTTTTCTCCATAAAACATTTCCATACATATGTATCAAAAATAAATGTAACTAAAATTTAATGAGACTAATTGATTACAAATTAATAGCTCGTAGGAAGAAGTATCATCAAATTTCTTCAAAGGTTATAACTTCCTCAAGGGTCAAATATACATAGTCTATAGATAATAAATATACCTTCCTACCTAAGGTATATATGTATATGCAATTACATTATGATTATTATTATTTTCCAAAGTGGAAACTTTCTCATCTCAAAATAAATCCTACAAAACAAGTCATCAACTTCAATTTTCCTTCGTTACAGCTTTTCTTCCCACGAGTAGTTTCCAACATTTGTTGAGTTGGAAGTCTCAACAACTCTCTACATCTTCGTTACACTAGATGATTTCTTCCCACAGGAATTTAACTTTGGAATTACTTCTCAATATAGATTTTCTACAAGTCAAACTAGTGGAAAGTGAGAGAGAGAGAAATATACA
>VCNE01001139.1:0-15974 GCA_009869805.1 Oncopodura yosiiana
GTAATGCTCACATTAAAGGAGATTACTCCTTTACAAGATTACAGAGAGAGATTAGTAATTTAGCATATATAAGAGTTTTAAAGTTTTTAGCTTCTTGTTATTAGTAGAGTTCCGGATTACTTATTGAAGGCTTTTTGGTAGGCGGTTTTTATAGTTAGCAGGTAAAATGGTAATAATAATTTTTGAGCTTTTGAACGTGTGCCGAGAAGTAGCCTAGTTTTTAGTTTTTCGAGAGATATATGAGAAAAGGCGTGGATGTTATGTATTGAAGCTTTAGAAAGTCTAAATTGAGTTTTGGGTAATGTGTGCTCTCAATGTTATGATTGTTTCATAACGGAACCATAATGATTTATACCCTTTTGTTTCATTCAACGACACAAACAGAAGCGTCCTTATGCGTGTTGAGACTTGAGCCGTTCATAGAAGTTGGAATACACAATACTCAATAAATATTATAAAGGTACTAAAACCAAAATGAGTTTACTCTACTTAACGTTGGGCTTTTATACAACTTGATTGTTGAAAGGAAAAAGAGTATTCAAAAATGTCACTTGAATAGTGAATTGAGTTCTTTCAAAGTCCCTTATGGTGACTTTTGGCATTCGGTATACTATACACTATAGCTAAACCCTTTTATTTGTAGTATAGACGTTAAGGTTGTTTTAATATTGATTGATATCTTGAAATGTAGGACAGTGAGTGACTTTAGTCGGTCGAGTATCCAATCTCCAAGATTTGACATTTTATGTTTGTGAAGTGTATCTTTAGTACACACGTCATCATGTTTCAATTTCAATTTAAAAGAATTCTCCAAGGGTTCAGATTTCCTTCAGCTCTCATTCTTAGCATTCCATTTATTTTTAAAGAGCCCAATGTTAATCTCATCATCATCGTGCTAAGTATTATTCCAGAATTTTTGGCTCATGACTTTTTTCCATCTCTTATTACTTGAAGTTAGGAGGGTGAATATTACTCATGCCTGACACATTTATAAATGAAGCGGCTGGCTGCTGTAAAATATTTTTTAGTTTCCAAATCTTTCTAATTTTTTATTTCATCTCCGCCTTCTTAATGCCTACAACATGCATTGCACACGTAGAGTATTACAACAAAATGTTACACTAATGTATAGAACATGTGTAACAACTAAACAAGTCTCTCTACAACTATACATACGCTCGTCATAAACTAAATAAAAAAAGTCGGGAGTACAGAAGACTTATAGGTTCAAATGCGGGTGTAATTTTGGAATGTATCTCTGAAGATAACATCCGTCTCCAAACTTGTTGTCGTCTTTTCTCTTGCTGGAATTTATGAGTCTTGATGCAGAAGGTGGCATTAGTGACATTAGGAAGGTTGACTGTCGTGTCTTTGCAAAGGGTACATTCATTGATTACTTTTGCTTGCAACTTTTTTCTTCTAGTTACTTGCATTCATACATGCATAACTCAAGACTAAAGTCAAGTCGCTTTTTCTTCCAAGATTTTTTACGCAAGAATTTTTTCTCAAACTATGCTGGTACAGAAGAGTTTTTTACTCTTGTCTTCTTTTCGGGTTTCTCTCTTACGAAGAAGTCAACAAGAAAGATGCAAATTGAGTAAGAAAACCAAAAGAAGAATTTCTTACCGACGAACGACTCTTTTCCCCTTTGAAAATTTTCTTAAGGCAAAAGTTTATGTAAAAAGTCTCCTCATAGATTATACTTTGTACGTCATTTCTTAGTGAATGAAACTCTCTCAGTGTTTTCTCTCTCTTAGTACATCACATTTTTTGGGAGAAAGTTTTTTTTTGAAGAATTACCAACTAGACTCACTTTTAGTTCTTTGAGTACCATCATCTAAAACTGTAAATGTGTATAACTACTAATTCTATTTCCTTTTTGTATGAGAAACTTGGGAATTTCTAAAAGACTTTGCCCTGCCTTCTCATCTTCTATTCAACGTAAAGCAAAGATGAAAAAATGTTCCAGATGAAATATGCTCATTTTCCTGTGCCTTGCAATCTTATGCTAAAAAGCTTTATAATAAATATGCAAGGAGATAAATTCCTTTTGGAGTAACTTGAGACCTTAGAAAGACTACCGTTGTTGAGTTTAAGTCAAGACATACATTTATACTTGTATAGAAATCGTGACTGTGATACCTGATGATAAAATAGTATTATGTGACATGTTCTTCAATGTATATCTAACCATTGCATAATATAACTATATACTCATGTAGTTTAGTCTGTCAAGTTTTGTGACAACGATAATATAAGATATGACAACTCTCCTATTTGACTGGAGGTTATTCTTTTTCTTATATTATTCTTTGCGAATGAAATTTTTTCTTTCGTAATACGATAATTTCTCTTCTATACTGCTATTCTTATAGACCATATATAAATACCTTTAGTGATAACTTGATAGCTTACTCAATGTTATTCTAAGAGATTTGAAGCTTGAAGCATAGCTCTCCTTGTTTGGATAAAAGGAATTGCTTTATAGAATATAACTCCTGTATTATTATTATTGCATTATTCCATTTATTTCTATACTATTATTTTGTGCTTACAGCTCTAAGCTAAGAAGAAACAGGGTCACTTCACTTAAGTGAAGCTGATCAATCATTTACAAATTAGTTGTAAACTATTAAAATTGTGCAGACCTCAATTAGTCAAAACTCATCAAGGCTAAAACAGTGGCCATTAGTTATAAGCATATATGGGTATAAAAAATATCAACAACTTTCGTATTTATTTGTTCGCTTAACTATTATTCTAATGCTCAATGAATAAAAAGTGATCTATTATTTTTAAAAAGTTTTACTTATTTAGTCAAAGTGAATGTACTGCAGCCTTAGAATTTCAGAGTTTCTCTATAAGACTAGTAGCTAGAGAAAACTACTTGCTAGTTTGTTAGTGTATTGTGAGTTTGTGACATGACATGACAGTCTAAAGCCTTTACTGCTTCGTTGGTAGAAAGAAAATATGATTTGCCATATAGATTTTAGTACACTATCTAAATTCCAAGTTGGTTCTTCTAGGTTGATGTTGATGCAGTACACAATTTCTCTTCATTTCTTTCCCCTTCTCTGATACTATTGTGCTGTAGGACGCTTAGGCTTGTTATGTAATCTCGACGACGACGACGATCATTTATTATCAGCTACGACAGTTTCTTTCCAACTTGGAAGTTTAGAAACGCACTTTTGATATTACAGCAAATATATACGCGTTACGCACCTTAGTGCCAAACTTTTGACTACCGTTGCAAGAGTCTACTAATAATAATTACTCATTTTTCAAAGTGACAGCCAAGTTGTTGCTAGAAAGAAGAGACTCTATATAGTAAATAGTTTATAATATGGTATAGGATTTTACTTTGGTTTATCAGTACAGAAGAAACTTTATTAGTATTGACAACAAGTTTTAAAGCTTGCGGTAATATATAAAAACTAAAGGAGAGGCTAAAGTACACTTTTGATTTTAAGAGCAAAGTAAATATGCATAAGATAGTTTATGAATTTCTTCCTGTTGTAGATATATTAGTTCGGCAATCATAAATGAAATGACGGTCAACAATCCAATATATGCGGCTTACTTAGATTGTGATATGAATGCATAGAGAGATTTCTTGCAATGAGTAATAAACTAAATGTATGACTAACAGCTATTTACTAAAGATATCTAAGGTTTTCCATTTCCATCATATCAAAGTCAAAACATATATATATTAGAGGACCATTTAGGTTGTTATAAGAGAAGGCCGACATCAACAGCATCACAGAGCAACAAAACACGACTTGTAATACAGAAGGTTCTCTTTTTCAAATTTTGAATATATATATATGTACCATATGGCGTATGGACTTTGTATTATATGACTTGAAAAAAATAGCTCAACACTCTCTTCTCTCTGTAAAGGAAAAAAGAAAAATTGTAATATCCAATCTTCTTTTGAAAAATTATTTTTTTCTCTCTCTCCCCTTCTGTGATTAAACCGAAGGAATATAAAAGCGATATTTACCCGTCATAACATCTACCAATGTATTGAAATGCTAAAGAGCTGTAGCTACCTTAAAAATCCATCTGAGGTAGTCCAATATTGACCATAAAAGTACCGAGGAACAACATTCTCTGGACTTTTAGTTTAGTAGCTTTAGGGCAGACTCTAAATATTCCATATTCATATTGTATAGCAAAGGTATGCTATGATGTAATAAACCTATTTACAACAAACTCAACACATGTATCATCGCATCGGCAAACCTCAAAATATACACATTCTGTTTTCTGCCACATGAGATTTTTGTAGGAAACTTTTTTTTCTTTGCTTCAGTGAAATTGAACTAAAAGTCCAGAAGGGCACACTATATATGCTTCTTACAAAGTGCATCTGTGCATATTATGTTGCATTGCATTGTTGAAAGATGAATTTTATGTATGATATGTGTAAGTATATACAGAGATCTCATATGTTACATTTTCTATATGAACACCATATGTACTTTATGACTTGACATGACACATTCCTTCTTGTTGTTGACTTGAAGGTTCAAAAGAGAGTTAGATACTAATGTCTGTATGATTTCTTTCCTATATAGAAACACTAATACCTTTCGCTCAACTAACTTTTACAAAATCTTTACAATGAGAGAACGTTTCGATGTTGAAAGATGGGATTTTAAGCTGACGAGAAGGTAGCTAGTTTCAGAAAGAGAGAGATTAGCCTGACATTATATAATGACGTGTTACATTACGAGAGTAATACAACATCAAAGACTCCAATATATAAAAGACTTGAGAACTCAAAGGTAGTTTTAGAAGGAGATACTCTTTGGAAAAAGATGAAAAGGAATTTGGGTTATATTGCTTATTACATCTTTCATATATCGTCTTTAGTAGCATCCATTTGAATTGCTTGTTGTGTTATGACTGTGAGTGTGTGAACGATGAACATGATATGTATGTCATTTGCTTTAGACACATCTTTCAACTTTAAATGTACAACTAATAATAACATTGCAGCTTTTGTGTGTGAAAGAGTGAGTGAGTAAGAATAGTAAAGAATACTTTTTTGAGGATATTAGTAGATAGTTAAGAGATAGTAACACTAATCCATTGTGCATCTTTGAAAGTCTTAGGCTGATGTGTAAATTGCTCATTTTTTGTGTAAGCAAGTGACGCTGGGCTAATGGCTTTTCTTGGTGTGACGAAGGTTTTTTGATGTGACTGACTACTACCTGAAGAAACTTCTTTTAAATCTAAAAGAATCTTTCGAGCTCTTTGAAAAGTGTTGTAATGTAGTAATATAAGAGCAATTATCTTTAGTGCTGATGATCATTATGATGCGTTAGGTACAACATGACATATAAGTTTTCTGAGATGGAAGTCATCAAATCTTCATTTTTGATCTAGCTACATACTTTCATTTTTTAAGGGAAATTTTCAAAAAATGACAAACAAATAAGGTCTATAACTTTTATTTTTTATCAATAAATTCATCCACTTCAACTTTTAATACTTTAATATCATCACATTGTTCTAAATCAGAATCAATCGGCGTTAAAGAAATCCAATAAATTCAAAAATTTTCCAATTTTTTTATAGATTCAAAATTCATCCTCGTGACTGATTAATCGACTAATTTCCCAGCTTGGGAGTTGGAAAAAAAATTCCATCACAAAAATGTGGGAGACGTTTTTCAGAAGTCAAGTTTCGGAAGCCTTTTCCGACAAATATGTGTGAGAGATGAGACTAAAGATAGAAAAATTATCTCTTAATGAAATTCCTTTTGAGTAAAAAAGTAACACAGACTGCCGCCACCGCTTCTTCACTTTGCCTTGCCTTCTTCTTTAGAGATCTTGTAAATTCTAAATACCATCTTGTCTTTTTCTGAGTGAGTTTTTGAGAGAATAATGAATGCATGATAAGAGCAAAACCATCTTAGATATACTAGAGTATACATATATGCAATGTATTGTGTAATCTGTGTTAGTAAGTTTCTTATATATACTCAACTTCTACTAAATACTTCTTTTGATACAAGTTGATACACTGCACTGAGCTGATAGTTGTAGGCGTCTCAGCAGATTTTTTAACTTTTTCAGACTTTTGACGACGACGACAACAACAACAAAAGTGTAGAAGCGTGTAATGCCAGTAGTTTTGTAATGTCCAAATGACTTTTTGCTTCTCTCAGCAAGTAACTTGTGTTGATGTTTAAAATTTAAATCTCATACTCTACACTATAGCTTAAGACTACTAAAAGTTTCTAAAGACTAGTTTAGTGCTTTAGCTTTGCATATAAAAGACCTTGTTATTACTTGCTTTACTTTCTGGTTTGGTTTTGTGATGTGGTTCTACTAAAAACATCATTGTTACACTGGTCTAGTCTACTTAGAACGAAGTATCCGGATTCTCAATTCAAAATTTCATAATGCTATGCCAGTTTTGCAACAGTAGCAATATGTATGCATGACAAAGTGTCTAAAGTAGTTTTCAAGAAAAGGAAACAGACGGCCAGGAAATTATGATGAGCATCTCTATATAGTCTTGGAATAAGTTATGTTGCGAATGGCTCATTTAGACTAAATGACAATTTTAAGTTGCAAATCGCAAAATTACTACGACACGTCAAAGCAAACATAGGCTATATAGTCCTCTATAGCCGCTAGTGATTTTTATTTATATAAAGAGAGATTCTTTGAAGTGGAGTTAGTTTGGTTGACTTGTGAGTTAAACTAACAACCAAGTTGACTGGAAGGAAAAAGGAAGAGAGAAAATACAATAAGTTTCATCCTCATCTCTTTCCGACTTTGTTTTTTTACGAGCAGAGACAGTCAGGATGACAGTTAAGCTTCTCTAGTAGTATATACTCTCTACCACTTTAAGAGTCTTTGCTTAGAAGACAAGTAAGAATAGTTAAGCTACTCTCTTTGCTTTTCCTATCGCTCAATATAAATACACTAGGATTCTCTTTACTTTTCTCTCTGGAGAGATAGAGAAGAACTTGCTTATATAGCTAAAGGTGTAGTTACAAACCAAAAGCAC
This sequence comes from Oncopodura yosiiana, assembly GCA_009869805.1. Classification (NCBI taxonomy): domain Eukaryota; kingdom Metazoa; phylum Arthropoda; class Collembola; order Entomobryomorpha; family Oncopoduridae; genus Oncopodura; species Oncopodura yosiiana. The sequence continues at coordinate 7,036 of VCNE01001139.1, forward strand.
CCACGTTAAAACACAGTCGACATTGTCACAAACGTATTTGGTTTGTAGCACCAGCAGATATAGAAAAGACTTTTGTTGATGCTGGTTTTACTTTATGGAAGTCAAACTAAAGTTTCACAACCTGAGAAGATTGAAGAGCTAATAGGATTAAAAGGAGTAGGAACAAGATGAGAAGAGAAAAGATGTTTTTACAGGAGGCGATGTTGAGCTGAGATTGTCATCTAAATCAAAAAGTTTTTTCTCTCTATATATATATATATATGTATATAGTATATAGAGCTCGTCTTTTATTTTGATATTGCGAGAACACTTGTATTTTTTCTATTTGTGAGAGTCTATCTTGGAACTCGTAATAAGAAACTCATATAGGTTAAGAAAAAAGTTAGAGTTGTACTTTTGTGAGTTTCATTGAATTTGAGTAATGCAGTCTATTTGTCGGTGTATAGCTTTTTTCCAGCGTTCCAAATCTCCAAGTGTGTGTGGCGATGCTAATGAATGTCAATTGCTTAATGCCACATTCTTTGAGATTAAATGCGTGAAAAATTATAGGGCCTCTGGTGTACTGTACTCTATGATTACATAATATATGCCTATACGATATAAAAAAAACTTTGGTTCATGTAGCAAGGTTAAACTCTTAAACTCTCTTCATCTCATCTTCTCCTGTCTCATCATTCAGCTTGTTTAGAAAAGACACTTTGTTAACTCTTGCTCCTAACATACTAAATGTACTTTATGAGTTGTTTATCCTCCAGCTCGTCTTTAGAGTTTTTTTCAAGTTGCATTTGTATTGCGGCTCTTATTATATGTGTCTTATAATATTTATGCATAGCTGCCATATGAAGGATGAGATGCGAAGAAGATTTTTTTTATGACGTGCTGTTTAAAATTAAATTAGGCATATATTTCTTGTTGACTTGAGTCTCTCTCTCTTCCATTAGATTACATTAATCTTTCATCTCTTCTTCTTCTTTAAGAGCTTAGAGGCGTACGTGGGTTGTACACTCATCTCACTAAACAACACGCACATTTGAGTGATGTTAAGCTATATATATATATATACTAGTTATATAAATATATGCGTAGACACATAAATTCATCTGATCTCTTCCGTTCTTATATAATAATTTTAGATGATGTGCTAGCATGGTGTGAGCGCGTGTCTTGTGCACTCTGCATTTCCTCTACTGCATTTCTCTTAAAGTAATTGAGTTGTGTCTCATGCTGTACAGAAGAATATTTCAGAAATTTACTACAGAAACTTGTCATCTGCTGGACTCTTAAGGTTGTTAGTATTTTAGAAAAGGGAAAAGGAAACTGAGTTTTGTTTCCGTTGCTAAATAGCTAAATAGCAATATGAGTTAGAGTTTCAGTGCTAATAGACCATAAAAGACATGGGGGTGGCAGAGTGTATATTGAGTATTGACCTCCTATTGGCATCTCTAGCTATAAATCTCATGCCATTCATTTAACTCAACAATAAATGTCAACTGTTCAAACAGAACAGGAGAGTTTTCTGTAGAAAAACGGATGCAATAAGAGAGGTCGTGTGTAATATGTGAGATGCGATACTATGTGTATAGTATGTGTGTATGATACTGTATTTCAAAACATCTGTCTAACCTTTACCTATTCTTTGATATATTTTTTTTTTGAACACTGAAAATCCCTATTGTAAGAGATTGTTTGTTAGTATCGCCTGCTTTGGCTCACATTTCTTCTGATATACCTAAGCTCACTTGACACACATATCTGCTAAACTACTTTTTCGGCTATACCTTATTGAGCCTAAAACTTCTTCTCACTTTCAGTGAAAATGTATTATAGAAAACTGGTAGCTTGGGTATTCTTCAGAAAAATCTAATATGAGAAATGAATCTCAATCCAATGAATAAGCACAATAGGAATTTTACAGAAATTTCTTAGCTTACAATGAAGAGAATTGAGTCTTTTCTTCAAATTTGACATAAATGGCCATCATCTTTAGCCCTAATGTTACATACCTATTTTTATATTTCATCTTGTTACTAAATAGGCTTAAAAGTGTACTTAAAGTATAACTTAAAGTATGCCTTCATTCTTTTGAGATTAATATGCGTTATAGAATGTGTAGTTTCAAGGTTGCTGGCTTATACAATGTAATATACTAAAAGTTAACTCAAAAACTACTTTATTGCTCCTGACATGACATGACACAAACGTTTCATTCTGTTTCTACTTTACTATTATTTCACTTGAGAAACTTTTTTTTCTTCAACAACTTGCCTTCAAGCTTATTTCTTCGCAATAAGAACTATGTTCCATGTTATTTATCTATAGCAGCTGTGTGTAAAAGAGTTCTCTCGTCAAAAGAAAAAAATCCAAATTGCAATAGGCCGATCTCATTTGTGAGTTTAGCTTGAGTTGGAATAAAGCTATTTTACTTTTACAACATATATCGAAAACTTTTTGGGAACTAAAGCTACTAAACTATTCTTTTGAAACCATGTTTCACCAATGTTGGCTGAAAAGAAGAAATAAGTATAGAGAGCCAAAACTATTTCATTTACAATTGATACTCTGTACGGTGTATGTGCCAGACGTAAGGTTTTTAAGAGTGACAAGCGTTTATCTGGTTGAGCATACCTTATAATTTGAACTTTTATTCACAAATGAATGAGAGAATTTGAAATGAGGTAGATAATGATAGAAACGGAGTGTGTCAATATTATTTTAGGTATTATAGTATACATCATTCATTTTATCAGCCGCATGTGTATACAAGCTTTGATGAGAGAGCCGATTTTTTTACATAACAAAACAGTTGAGTTTCCCATAAAGAATTAGCTTTTTAACATAGTAGCCTTAACATTTATTAGTAGTTGATAAGAATGATACGGCAAGTTTTGAAGTTCATATATAGTCGGTCCGATTAAAGCTATTTTTTCTCCCTCTCTCCAATTTACATTATCCATATTGTTATTTTATCCATTAAATGCCTTTTAATTGTTGTTGTTGAACACGACCTGTAATGGAAATGGATGTTGTCAACTTTTGTTGTTGTCGCTCAAGAAGAAAAACGTTAAGTAACTGTAGTAGCTTTTTTCCCAGTTTCTCATGTTGAGAATTTTCTTCTTCAAAAGTTAATGGTTGTGCATACCAAAGTTTTGAACATGACAAAGCTCTAACAAGAAACGAGAGATTGGACGGATTTGGTCATTATTTCATGATGCTTATCATCAAAAAAAACCAACCTGCTTATGTGTGTACACAACTCTTTCCTATTTTGGTGGACTCGACTCACTATATACACAGTCGCTGTATGATGCGTGCATTAGCTAAGATAGATGGAAATCCAATATTTTCTTAGACGATATATACACATAATACTAACGCATTTCTTCCTAATACTTTATGTCCTGTCTCTCTTCGTGAACCAAAGAAAGTAGCTTAATTCATGATTTTGTCTGATTGGAAACACTCTGATAGCCCACGCAGCAAAACTAATATATAAGAGACGCCGATATAATGGAAAAAGTGTTTGGCTATCTCATATTGAATCACGTATCAAAAACCAAACATCGATATAAACATAACATTCGTGGTAGTCTACAGAGAGAAAAAAGGGTTAGATGATTACTATTAGAGAAGTGTCAAGAAGAGGGAAAAAATCCAATATTTCTCACGGTGAATATGAGGAAGCTTTTTTTCTCTATATCTATTAGCCTAATCTATATTTTCTGTGATGTACTTTATGCTCTTTCTATTTTATTAGTAAAATGAAACTCTACGTAACACAACACACGAGCGCTTGCCAGCTTTTCTATAGTTATTTTTGATAATGTATATTACTTACAGTTGATGCGTGTTTTCTATGATAAAAGACGTACGTTGACTAACTCTTTACCTTATTAGGTTCGTAACTAAAAAGCATATATAGGAGACACTTGAGTAAAAACTCATTCCATGAAACTCAAGTTACGTTCACACTTAGGACGACAACCTAGTTTAGTAGTGTGACAATTTCTCACATAATATCAAATATCGACCAGCAGTCCATGTTTAACAATTTAGTAAAGTTGTCTAACTAACTATATATATCAAGAAGGTGTGCAGTATATCTACTACTCGTGTTTTATTTGGAGTACAGTAGTTTGTGTTTGTTTAGGTAGTAAAGTAAAGTGAAGACAGAAACAGCAAATACCAACACTATATAAGCTATAGAGAAGAGAGTGTAGTAGAAGTAGTTAAAGAAACACGTGGCAAAGACATAATAACTTTAATTAAATGTCTCCAAGTGTAGCAAGCAAACTAACTAGAAGAGTTAGAGAGAGAGAAAGCCTTGTTTGTCTTTTATTATGTTTTGTGCATTGCTTATTGCTCTCTTGTTACTTGACACTGTCAACTAGAACACTAACACTTGCATGCAATGTTTTATGGACTGACTTTATATGTTCAAAATGCAATTATAAATGTCAACGCTCTTTTATATATTTCAAGGTGATAAAGTGAGCAATTTAATTTAGAAGACAATTATAGATAGAAATTCAAGTTTTGTGGATTTGAGCATTTGTGGCTTTTGAACGCCACTTGATTTTGATTTAGCTAAACAGCTCAAGATAAATATTAAAAAGATTTTTGCTCGTTTATGTCGTAATCATAACATATCAGGTTCCAGCTTAAAAATTGAATTCTGGACTTAATTAAGTTAATATCAAGTATAAATTTTATTGATTTAAATTGGACCATCGAGATGAACTATTTTCATATGTGCCAAAGATATCTAAAATTCCTCTAAGCATATTGCTATATAAAACCATAAATGAGCCATAGAACTTTGTTAGTTGTGACATTGCTGTCAACTTGAACTTGACTTTAGGGCTCTCCCATCATCAGATAATCAGTATAAAAAAATACATGACTGATGACGAAAAAGTATATAACTAATCCCACCCTTTTCCCACTACGTTGATTTAATCAGGGCGGTTCAGAATACACACTACTATACTTTTTTTATATATTTTGCTCCATTATTATAAAACTAGTACTACCTTTCTATACTACTTTTGCTTATAGCTACTACCATCATCAACTCACACAATATTATTATTAGCTGAGAGAGAGAGAAACTTTTCATGTTCTACAATTCCATTTCAACTCAGACTCTAATAACTAATGTAGGTTCAATGCTGACGAGTTAAAACTATATAACAGGAGCGACAGAGAAAACTTTATTACTCTCACAACAAGTCTATCCAACTTTTCATGCTTAAAGAATTATCATCATTACAATACTATAATCAATGAACAACAAGTCAAAACTTTACTGACATGGCAGTTGTATTATAATAAGCTTAAACTCGTCACTTCCTTCAACTTTTATTCAACACGAGAATAATTTCAACTCATCACATAGTTAAGAAAAATTACAACTTATTGACTATCATTTGGCCACTGGAAAGTGAGATAGGAAATGTAATGGCAAGTTGTAATTGTGAAATTTAAAAAAATCCTACATTATTTTGCCTCTGGGATTTTATATTATAGCATCGGCACATTGCATGAGTTATGAAGCTCACTTTCCTGTAAGTATAAAAAAATTCACATTTTTTCGGTTTTTTTCTTCATCCTATCTTCTAATGTGCTTAGCACGACTTGTCTTAAAGTTCAATTGCACTTGCACGCATAATATTAGTACTTTATTAGTATGTATGGAATAACTTTTGAGAAAGTGAACGTCTACATATATATATATATGTATATATATACGCTTATGTAAAATCATATTGTCTTTTATTTCTTGTTGCATCAGAAGCAATTGTTCGTTTTGTCAGTGACAAATAGACAACTCAATCTCTGTAGCCCCAAGTGGACAGCAAGCCATCATTCATAATATAGGAGAATACATCTTCTTTCCTATCTCTCATGTCATTTTGCACACTATATAGCATGACACATTTCACTATATGACATGACACTATATATATGAATCAGATAAGCCAAAAACTAGGATGGATTAATACACAGTAGAATTTAAGCAAGTGAGTAATCACAAAAGGCTGCGAGCTATCACAAGTAATTGCCACGAAGAGTCCCAATAAGAAAAGAGGATCAATCTGTCATCGAGCTCATTGTCAGAGAAGTAGATAATGAGTATTTAACCAAATTGAGATTAAGTTGGAGAACGAGTCGTCTCAATGTTGATATAAAATATTCAGCTGCACCTAATAAGGACATATGTGCAAATTAATCTGTGTCTCACTTTTGACTTGAGTGACTGACTGAACATTCACAATACAATTGTAATATTGCAATAGCCTCAAAAAATACAATGTAATGAAAAAAATAGGGAAAGTGGTCACTCATAGTAAACAAATGAAATGACTAAAATGCAATCTCAATTTCAACAATGTATGAATACTTTAAATGTGTGACATTGAGAAATTTACGATTGAGAGTTACAAAAAAGCCAATAGTAGTAAAAACTTTTTGCTAACCGTTAAGAACCCGTGCCGTCAGCAATGTTTATTTTATTTAGCCATTGAGCAATAAAGTATCAGCACTCAATAATATAATGCAAATTGCAAATTGGTTTTTTGCTTTAAGATTTTTTTCGTTTTGCACTCGAGCTCCTGCACCTATAAAAGCCCATAGCACAACTTGTTATAATAAGCTTATTGACATCTGAGCTACAAAACTATGTTGAACGACTTGTACTTGAAATCTTGAAAGATATCAATAGTTAGTTAAATGAGTAAGAGTTATTCAGTAAGTTTTGTATTTTATAGTGCCCTGTGGTAGATATCTAACAATAAGTGGCTTGCTAAACATATAAAAGATTTGACATCTAAAGAAATGACATGAGTCAAGAAGAGATTGCCTATTGCTATATATTTTTGTGAGTATTGAACAGTACAGCACTTGAACATGTTTTTATGAATATATAAAATATAATGCAATATGCAAAAGAGAGTGAGAGCTGAGTGAGTGCAAAAAAGACTTTCGGAACTTATTGAAGACTTCAATATTCTATTTTATTGATAGTCGTTTCATTTCATGGTCGACAAGAGTCGCTGATTCTTATTGAGATAATATGAGTCTGCAACACTTGCAATACGAGTCAATAAGTAGGTTGACTTATTTTATTGATTTGTAAAGATTTTTTAAGATGCATTATGCTAGGCTAACTTCAACGCCGTTGAGTTGGATTTTTTTGTAATACTGTATAAGTAAAGTATGTACATAGATAATAGATTCTTTTTTTTAATTTAATATAAGTGATATATAGATTTCAGTTAATTAAAACAATTTGATAGACTTTTGTATTATTATTTCGATCTTCAAATTTCCAAATATATACAAAGTAATTAATTTTTAAAAAACTACAACACATTTCTTTTGCAAGGATTGGCCAAAATCGATTTACATTTATGAAAAGAAGCCTACTTTCCTAAAATAGTCATTTTTCCTTTACAATTTCGTCTCTCCATAAATATAGCAAGTGAAATAAGTGGTCACTTCTCTTCTCGAGTACTTTCTTTAGCTACACATAATTTGAATAGTGCCCGTAAATAATATGAACTTGTGCAAAAGTTGACGTAATCACGATTATTCTTCTTGTTCCGTGCGTGTGTCTACACAGTTAGATTTGTAGGTAGTAATATAATAACATATATACAAAAAAACAGTCATCATATTCCGCTACACTCGTAATAAGTAATATTTTGCTGTACTCTATACCTTATGGAAATTATGGAACCTTGTTTCGCTATTTCGTCTGTGCGTGAACTGCGTGAGTGTATAATGGGATTGCTATACTGTTAAGCAAAATTACATTTGTTAAAAAAACATTGCCATATATTTACTATAGGAAATGTTGTTACTTTTCAAAGACTTTTGATTGAAAATCCAACCTTTCCTCTTTATCTTTATAATAATAATAGAGACTGTGATGTGTAGGCGGAATTTTGTTAACTCTTACTTTATACCTTAGCAAATTTTGACTAGGCATTATGTTTTCAAAACCTGTAGATTTTTTTATGTCTTTCTCTCTCTCTTCAGAAACACTGTTGTTTACGTAATAAATGGTTTTCCTTTACTCTTGAAATATTCAAGGCTAATTCTCTTACGGAAATCCATTATACCTTTTTTTCTTTTCTCAAACTTTTTTTCTTCTTGTGAAAAGAAAATACAAATCAATGTCTTGAAAATGCTTTCAAACCGACTACGTATATATGTTCTATCACCATTTTCTAAATTTGCATTGGAAGTGTAGTAGAAAGTAAATTCACTACGTTTCTAAACTCTAAATATGGAATGTCTCTTTCTCTTAATACAAAAGGCGAAGGCACAATGCTAAATTCTCTGAAATATATTCTGCTCACAAGTATATCAACTATTTTACTTTAGTACAATGGCTAGGAAAGCTGAGCATGAGCATGCAGTGTGAAAACGAAAGGATCCAAAATGGAAAAGAGATTCAAGTAGACGGAAGAGAAGTGTGAGTCCCATGATAATCAGTAGTGTAAAGCTTCTTTAGTTTAGAGAGTAATTCTATAGTTGTATATGGTAGATAGAACTCTGGAGAAAAGAAGGAAATGCAACACCTCAGTGAACATCACACCAAATTCCAAATGTGTTATTACTTCCTATCGATCTGCCAAAATGGTTCTACAAAGCTGTCTAGTAGGAAAGTTGTGTATTATGTGACCGTCTTTACACACATATGCAAGCTTTCTCCACACTAAGATGTCTATAAGTTTCTAAACTCTCATTCATCTTAAGAATCTTGTTGAGAGTACCAAGTTTCTTTGAAAGTTTAGTCTCAAAGAAGAAAACTTATATAGAGCAAAGAGGAAACCTCAAGTAAAATGCTAAAGTGGAGATTTTCTTGGAAAAAGAGATAGTAGTAGTTCAAAGTGGAAAGAATCTTTGACATTTCAGTTTATATTTAAATGTAC
>VCNE01001140.1:0-23413 GCA_009869805.1 Oncopodura yosiiana
CATATTTTCAGATCCCATGTTAGCTGTCTTGAAGAGTACCTGTTGCGGTGTGTACAGTGTGTGTCAAAGAGGAGAGGTTGAGACAATGATTAAATAATGTAAAATTTTTGTGTAGTGTTGAAACTTATATATTGGACAGTTGTATAGTCAAGAAGAAGAAGAAGAATGGTCAGGACTTTGATAAGTAAAGAATCAGCAGACAGTGTTATTAGAAATGCAAGCATAAAATATTATTTAGCAAATGGCTGATAGAGTGTGACAGAAAATTAAAAGTGTACATATTCAATAGTCATATCAATAATGTACAGATATTATTTACACAAGTGTTGTTACCATCATTATTGTATAATGGAACATGGAATAAACTAAACAATGTAGATTATTAATGTGAGTGAGAGATTGATAGTGATTACATTTACAAAATTGTTAGTGAGAAGAATTTTATTATTTCTTGTTAACAACAACTACTGCCAAAATGAAAAAACACTTCTTCCTATCGTCATCATTTACATTTCACAAAGTGTTACCACTAATACTAATTTTTATACTAGTCAATCCTAATAAACATTTGTAACACCAACGCTTCATCAAATGATTATTATACTTCTATGGTAGGATTACACAAGTTAGCTAAAGCTGAACAACAAATTATTCTTGGATTAAATGAATACGTCTCAAGTTTAGAGAATAAATTAGAACTTGTTAAAGCTTACTTGATTGACTATCAAGAAAGTATTTTACCAGGATTACCAAAAGAAGAATTAAAAAAGAGTACAAAAAATTCTAACAATGAGTTGAAAATATTTAGTGATCCGAAAGAATTGGAAATTCTTGCTAATACTGTTTCAGCTCATCCGTTAATGACATATCGGCTTATTAAGAGACTGTCTTCTACTTTGCCAAAGGTTGAAACTTCTATGAGAGATCAAAATGAGAAACGTATGTTTGATTAATAATTGTATATTTGATGATACCTGAATTAATATTTTTTGTTTAGGTCTACTAAAGACACTGGAAAAAGTGAGAAAGGAAGTGACACTGCCTAGAAATGAAGATGTCAATGGTGCAATTGAAGGTGTTGTAAGAATTCAGGTAGGAGGATTATATAAGAAAGAGTTTGAATTTTTTGATATATTTGTAATGAAACTTTACAACACTAATTTTCAGGATGCTTACAACATCAATATGGATGATGTAAGTTGATTTAATTCAAAAACCGTTTATTTCAAATATTTTGAATATATGTATCTTTAATATAGTTTTCTCAAGGAATATTCAATGGATTACATACAAATTCTGGGCTAACAGCCGCAGATTGTTACTTCATTGGACACTATTGTCTCAATGCTGGTATTCTTACAAGAGCTATCGAGTGGTTGGAACGTTCTTACAGAATAGCTTTAGAAGGCTATGACATCAGTGCTCCACTTTCTATGATTGAGACTAAACTACAAGAGGCCATTAAAGAAGTGAGATCTAAATTTTTGTAGAAATATTCAAAACAAATATATAATTTTCATTTTTTTCAACACAGCATAATGATAAACAGAAAAAACATCCAAAATATCCTTATGTCTTTCAAGAGCCACTAGACTCAAATTTAACAAATTTTGACACTCGACAAAGAGTTTTAGATTCTACACCTTTGGAATTGTACAAGACAGAACACTCAATATTAGATTTACTCAATTTTGCAGCTCTGTGTCGTGGAGAGACTTTAAGGGTACAACTTTAATACACATATTTAGACATTTTAACCATAATAAACACATTTCTTTTTTAGCCTGCAGATACCACAAAAGATCTCAAGTGTTGGTACGACACTAAATCTTACATTTACATATTGGACCCATTGAAAGTCGAATTGCATAATCGAGAACCACCAGTTTATCAAATTTATGATGTGATAAGTGACTCACAAATTGAGAGTATATTGAAAATAGCTAAACCTTCTATGCAAAGGGCTCAAGTTCAAGCAGATGCTGGTCAGAAAGAAACAGATACAACAACCTCACAAATTAGAACATCAACTACAACTTGGATTCATGAAGAAGATCATCAATCACTTGCACGTATACCAAAACAAATTGAGAGAATAACTGGATTAAATGTTAGGCCGTTTAGAGCTGCAGAAGATTTGCAAGTCAGTAGTTATGGAATAGGAGGCCATTACAATCCTCATTTTGATACTCTTCATGAAGCAAAGTATCTTCCAACATTGTCTGAAGAAGAGAAACTTATGGGTGACAGGATTGCTACATTGATGTTTTATTTTACTAATGTTGAAAGTGGAGGTGGTACTGCCTTTCCTCGATTAGGCATTGTTACAAAGCCAGTGAAAGGATCTGCATTATTTTGGTACAATTCAAAAAAGAATGGTTCCAGAGATTTGATGAGGTAATAATGGATTGAGTCCTTATAATTTATTTGTGTGATCATAACGTTGTTTTTTATGTCTGCAGCTTACACGGAGGTTGCCCAATAGTCTTTTCAAATAAGTGGGTAGGGAATAAATGGATTAGAACGAATGGAAACACATTTACAAGGAAGTGCTCATTAAATGAACAGGAATAATAAAACGACTTGTCATTTTTTAAGAGTTTACATTTGCTCTAATGAAATATCGATTTATATAATAATATGTGATATATACAAAGAATCTTCTCTCAAAATAAAATCCATTACCATAATATAATTTATTTAACATGCTTTTTACATTACATTGTTATGGGCTTTATATTTCTGTCTCATATTTAAAAAGAGGTTGTATATATCATGGTCGAGTATTAATAGTGTTGTGTCAGAAGATGAAAATGCCTATCAGCAATTATACAATTTGTAATCAAAACTGGAATGGAATGTCTTTGGTTGCAACTACAGTGGTAAACGATATATTTACTCATTACATGATGAATAACTGAATTGACACTTTTTTTGTGATAAGCTTTTTCAAGCAGAAAATAATATTGTCAATACATCTAATGGAATTTGGAAATTTAACTCACGAGGCTATACAGCAGATATCTTTCATTATTTAAAAGACCAATTTAATTTCACGTAATCACTAACAATTGCCTCTCATGGAAAGATAAATTTTATTTATATTTTAAAAACACAGAGAAACTATTTTATATGGAGAAGGCTATATAAAACAAGGGCCAGATGGAAAACTATTGGGAATGGGAAAACAGTTATTAAATTATGAAGCCGATATTATTTTTGCACATTCAGAATATCGTGAGTATAGAGCTCAGCAGTTGGCATATTTACATCCAACTTCAACTTACTCGTAAGCAGTAATAATAACTAAAACTTGACAAACTATAAATAAATATCTTGTTGCACAGAGTTGGAGCATATTTAAGACAACCAGAATTAAATACATTAAGAAATGTTTATATAGAAGTTTTATCACATAACACTTGGTTTGCATTATTATCAACTTGGATACTTTTAACTTTAGGAATTGCAACGATATCATGTTTACAAATGAAATACAATACTCAAAAGAAAAACTGATACTAAGAGTAATGTATTTCTCAATTCTGTCTCAAAAATGATAGCAATAGTATCTCAACAAGCAATATATGAATATTCAGAAACGACTTCACTAAAAATCGCATTGATATCAGCAATTTTTATGGTTTTAGTACTAAATATTATCTACTCAGCTTCACTAATTGCATTCTTGTCATATAAATCTACACCAATTAAAAGATTTTCAGATTTACTTGACATGCAAGATTATTTTGAAATCTATTATGATGATAGAACTGTTGAGATTCTTAAAATGGTTGAAGAATTAAGAAATAAGAATTTGCTGTCATCAAAAAATAATAGTTTATCTGCATTAGATGCAATTCCATATATAGCTAAAGGTCAATCAGGATTTGTTAGTGTAGAAAAATATTTTGGTTTTGCTATCAAAAGTCTTTATAATGAAAGTTATGATATGAAACCTTGTGAGATTATTTCTCAAGTTCCTGTTGATGAAGCACCAGCTAGGATTCTTAATGGAATGAATGTTAGAAAGAATTCTACAGTTTTGAAAGAATGTTTCAACAGAAAGTAATAATATCAAATTCATGTTCACATATAAGAACTTTATGAACTAATCAATTATTTTATTTAGAATTATCAAAATGTATGAAACTGGATTCTATTTCCGTCTCAATGTAAAGTACATTAAAAGTACACTACATTCGTGTGACATTGAACAAAAAAGGATAAATCAACATTTTGGCATTTCTGATATTTATTTGACATATCTTATATTATTCATTGGATTTGTATTAAGTGTTACAGCATTGGTTTCAGAAAAGCTAATGGATTTGTTAATGCTTTTATAAATAAAGTAGTACATTATGTAAGAAAACGTGAAATAACTACCCTATATATAAGAAACTGACTAGTATATCTATATAAATACACACCTGTCACCAAAATCTTTGAAGCAGAGATCAAGTACAGTTTTTTTATTTGTCTATGTTTTTTCTCAAATTCTCATCCTATTGATTAACAAACAGAAAATCAAAATGCAGAACAGTCTTTTTAGTGTAAAACATCTTCAGTATTATATTCTTTTGCCGACTCTTTTTTTTACTACGGTATTTTTCTTTTAGTTTGACTCGGTTACCTTCTTATTCTTTTCTAGTAACTCTTGTAAATTTGTAACTGCAATAATCAGTTAACAGTTTACATATATATACACTTTATACAAGACTATAATTCTGTTATTTGTCAACAACATATATACATGTATTTTTTTCAAACATTTTCATGATTCATTCACTTCTTCTCAGTTTGTCCTCCGTTCCTCTTCTTGCCTCTGATGTTATGTCAGAGGACTAAAAAACAATTTAGAATGAAATCCTCCAGTGACTCTCTTAGATTTTTTGTGCAGATTTTATTTTTATTTTCATATTGTCAATTTAGTGTGTGGTCACTTGAAATTAGTACAGAATTGACGACTAGTTCTTCTACAACTGAGGAACCAAAGGCTATAGAAAAATCTGGTAATAAGAAAATGGTTAAATTTCTTTAATTTAATTTTAAATTGTTTTCTCATTAGATGTGGAAGCCAGAGAACCACCAGTGAGCAATTATAATGGAAATAGCAAGGGTTATGGGGGATACGGTAAAAATTTAAGCCATTTTGTTAATATAAAAATTATTTTAAAAATACAATTTCACAAAGGTGGAGGAGGTCATCATCACGGAGCAATAACTTTGGATCCAGTCTCCATCATAAGTCTCTTAGCACTTGGAGCATTTTTAATTAATAATATCTTACAATTACTCCGAGCCAATAACAATAATACTGGAACTATTGGTGGTGGTGGAAGACTAAATGATTTGGATATAAAAATACCTTTAGCAATAGCCAATGGCTACTTCTCATCAATTACCACCTGGACTCAAGTATTAAAAAAATAATAATGTTGTTTTAAAGGTCTGTATAAAAATATGATAATTTATATTCTAACCTAGAAATTGGAAACAAGGATCAAGAAGAACGTCAGGAATTGCAAATGTACTGTCAAGACTCTTTCAGAAAACATTTATGAATAAAAGACGAAAACCATCTAATAATATGAGAAGCTAAAAGCCATATTTTTGACAAGAAGCACTTGAGTAGTTTTAGAGCACTAAAATTATTTATTCATTTTTATGGCATTATTATAATATATATGTGACAGCTTGACCTTGTGCGACAATGATTTAATAGTAGACAGCAGAAAAAGAATATTTATTTGTAATATGTAATACTTTTGTTACCGAAAAGCAATAAAAAATTGTGATTCTTTATATACGCAATTTATAGTAACGTCGTTTTTTTATTTCCTTAAATGGAAGATATTAATACTTTAGAGTGTAATAATAGTAATTGGAATGGAATACCAATTCTTGCACTTTCAGAAGATAATGAAGATTATGCTTTGGAAAGTACGTTTCGTAAAAATTCATCAGAGTTGGAATTTGACACTGGATTTGCAGTCGATGTATTTCACTATTTAAGAGATGCATTTAATTTTACGTAATGTAAATACAAAAATATTTTTCTTAGAAGTAATTTAATTCTTAATTTTACAGAGAAGTACCTATTAATGGCACTGGCTACATTTCTCTTGCTGATGATGGTTACAATTTAACAGGAATGGGTCGTCAACTACTTAATAGAGAAGCTAATATATCTATTGTTAGCTCAGAACTTCTTGAGTTTAGAGCAAAACATTTGACATTTCTTCATCCAACTTATTACACATTGTAAGTAAAAGAAATACAGATTTGTCTTCTATAATGATTTTTAATATTTTTATGGGACTTTTACAGATTAACAGCATTTTTTGTACAACCAGACGCTAGCTCATTTCGAAATGTTTATTTACAAGCGTTTTCAACTAATTTATGGATCTGCCTTTTTCTAGCATCGTGTCTAAATATTATTGCTATATTACTAATACAGAAATGTTTAAAAACTATTAAACGCTCAAACTACAAAGGAGTTTTATTTCGTTGGAATTTACAAGAAGATAGTTCAAATTATATTCCAGATTCAATTAAAATTGCACAATTGGCAAATGGATTTATGTTTTATATTTTATATGTCTCTTATGCTGCTGTTATTATTGCATTTCTGACACTGCCAGCTATACCAATTAAATCTCTGCCTGACTTACTTGAAAGAAAGTATGATATGTTTCATGATATTTACACATATGAGACTGAAAAAATATTTACGGTGAGATATTAATTTTAAATTGTATCAGAAAATTTATTTTATGATATTACAGAAATTACAAAATACCAAACAACTTGATTATCTGAAACATGGAATTCAAAGACAAGTTGAAGCATCAGAAGTAATACCTCAAATAATTAATGGGAAGACAGGATTTTTAGGAGCTATTGATGGATTTGATAAAGTTGTGGAACAATTATATCCTTTAAAAGAAGCTCACTATTTATCATGTAATGTCATTTATCGAATTCCTTTGACTGATAGAAGACGATTTATGCTATCAGCAATGACTGTTCCAAAGGACTCAAAATTAAAGGAATGTTTTAATCAAAAGTATGTAAAAATATAAAAATATATTTTATATTATGTTTTCATTTTCATTTTTGTCTTTTCTTCTGACTATAGAATTGTCTTGATGATAGAAAGAGGTCTTAGATTTCGCTATATGAGAAATTATCATCGTGACTCAAGAAGTTAATTGCATTTTAAATATGAATCAAATATCAAGTCAAGTCTCATTTAAAATATCAGACGTATTTGTAATTTTTGTTGTACTGATCAGCGGATCTTGTATCAGTTTAATTGCTCTTGTAATAGAATGTCTCATTAAAGCATTTCTATCATGAAATTTTATTATATAATAAACCGCACGAGTATTATATGACCTTTTCGTGCAACCCTATTATACAAAAATGTAAGGTGATACTTAATACAAAATGACTACAATTTCCTAGTTCATGATGCAAGGGCAATTTAGATTATTTACAAGGATATATACTGGCTAAACTTTACAAATTGAAATGATATAAAGTGACATTTTAAACAAATTTAAGAACATTATCAAAATGTCAGTCAAATTGTTCAATTTACTCTTAGTTTTTCTACTAGTAATTCTTAATGTGAAATCTCAAGAAGATGGAGGTGGTGATGAAGAATATGAAGAAGAAGGTAGTGGTGAGGAGGTAGAATATTATGATACAACAGAAGTTCCAATTGTTGTAACAGATGAGCCAAGTGGAAACACTACAAGTCAAGCAGGAGCCACTGAAACTCCAAGTGGAACAGAAAGTCCAGGAGAAGTAACCGAAGCGCCAGATCATCATGGTGTAGAGTATTGCTACTTTGGATCAAAATGTGGTCCTTCCACTTGGCCAGGAAAATGCAATACAGGAACAAATCAGAGTCCAATTAATATCAGGACACGGTATATAAATGGATTTGTTTCAGGACCAAGATTGATTAAAATCAATAAGAATTATACATATAGAAAAAAGTTTTTTCTTTCAAATTATGAACATCATATGAAACTATATGTAAATGGAAACAAAAAATCAAGATGTTATTTAAGTGGTGGAGGATTTGATAATCAAGTTTACTATTTAAGTAATTTACATTTTCATTGGGGAGGATCAAATAGTGCTGGTTCAGAACATTTATTAAATAATAGAAGATACCCAGCAGAATTACATATGGTCCATGCTCATAGAGATATTCCTAAAAAATATTCTGTATTGGGAATTTTCTTTAAATTATCTCGTAAAGATAATCCATATTTAGAGGTTTTAATTAGAAATATACCATCTGTAGCTAAAGTTGTCAAAGAGAAAAAAGTATTAGCTAAAGGAAGAATTTTATTACATAAATTATTGCCAAAAAGAATGCTCATGTATAGATACTCTGGATCATTGACTACTCCTTCATGTGATGAAGGTATATACATTTATAACTTCATGGATTGAGTATTTTGTATACTAAATACATTTTACAATCATTCAATCATTATAGGCATCCAGTGGACAGTGTTTGCAGAATCAAACTATATTTCACAAAGACAATTGAATGCATTTAGACAAGTGCTCGATAATGAAGGAACACCAACATTAAGAAATTTTAGGCCTGTTCAACCAACATTTACTAAAACAAGAAAACGAATTTATCAATTGAAAATGACTAGAGCTGTAGGACGACGATGATGATGATTCATAAAAGCAAAGTGCTGACCTAAGGTCGACATTATATTGATAACAAGAATTTTGTATCATATTACTTTTAACTTTAAATAAATATCAAACAAAATATTATAACAAATTGAGTTGCTTCTCTCTTTTGCTTATTTTACTTCATATCTCCAGTATTTGTCTTGGCCATGTCAGCAAATTGAACAACTGTTGAGTTGTTTTTCTTTTATGAGTCATTTAATGTTCACAAAGTTATCAGTACTCTTCTAGTATATATGAAAGAATGTGAAAACATCATATACAATTATAATATGTACAGAAACATGATCTCTTTCACTTTACTTGCACTCTATATACAATTCTCTTTTATTCTGATAGACTTTTGAGCTTCTAGCCTCCTTTTCATTTCAGACATATTATTCTTGCCTTGACTCTTGTTGTTTGTGGACTATCTGTTGTAGTAGCAGCTGAGTGTTGTTATTTTATTTTTCTTTTCATTTTATTGACAAGAAATTTAAGTTTAAAATGGGAAATACAGACTCTACGCCAGTAATTTCTCAAATGAAATCTTTGGTGCAATATGCAAGCGGTGATTCTGGTATGTATTTATAATAAGAATAAAAAGTTACATTTCTATTTCCTTGTTTATTTTTTATATTTTCTGATTGCTTTATTCAGCTGGTGCATTGGCCACTCAAGAAAACTTTGCATACAGAAATACTTTTCCTATTATTTCGCAAATCGCCTCTGCTGGTTATGCAATTGGTGGCGACATGGAAAGAGCTGAGGATTTGCAAAAGAAATTTGCTACTGATATGGAACGTGTTATTGATTCTGTAAGATGAGACAATTATTAATTTTAATTCTATTGATATCGCTTATATGACTCTTTAAATAGATTCCAGTAGCAGGACATATCAAAGGTGGTGTGCACTATGCACTTGGTGATAATGAGAGAGGAGATCAAGTCATGAAAAGTGCTTCAAGAACCACTGGAGTTGTTGCAGGAGGAGTTGGAGGTTTTGTAGGTAAAATTTTGTAATTGAATTAACATTAGAAATAAGAGAATACACACTGAAGTTATTATTTATGTAGTTGGAGGTCCAGTTGGCGCTGTTGCAGGAGTAAAATATTTTAATTATTTTTATATATTATACACTTAATTAATGTGCTAATTTTAACTAAAAAGGGTCTTGCTGGAGGAGCAGCAATGGACGGTATAATCACCGGAAGTGAAATTTTGATTCATGGACCAGAAAATGCTAGGCCTCATGGTTATGTAGCTGCTGGACATGACATTGCAAAAGCAATTAATGGAGAAAAAAATATTACTGTTGAACAAGGTATAAAGACTTAAATCTTTTCGAGTTTTTATCTACTTGGATTGGCTTAGCATAATAAAAATTTTGATTTAATCAACTTTCTTCAAATTGCCACAGGGTTCGATATGGCCTTAATTCCAGTAGGTGATGGACTAACTAGGTTTAACCAGTGGCCAAATGATTGGAAAACCATTAGGATTGGGTCCTGCTGGAGCTGCTAAAACAAAAGGTGTTTATGTTCCTGTTCGAAGCTCTGGCTATGGATCAGTTAGTGGAGGTGGCACTAAACTTGTTAGCGTTTTGGATGACAATCTTAATGTGATTCAGCCACCAAAAGGAGCTGCTGCTGCTGTTGTCAATACTGCTGATGATGGTATTGCTGTTAATGCTCAAGGAGGAGGAGGAACTGGCAAGTGTCTTATATCTTTAAATTTATATCATACAATCGAAACTAATTAATTTTACTCAAATTATATTATAGGTTTATTGGACAAGGCAGCGAGAGACAATAGAGCCAATCAGCTTAACCCTAATCATGCTCCAACGTAATTTCTAGTACTTACTTTATTTTATCTTGGCTTGTTTTAATTTAACAAATTTTAAACTTTTTAGTGGTCCTGGTCGTCCTGCTGGATATCAAGGAACAGCAACAAAGCCAGACTTAAATAATCATGCAAACCAAATGAACCCTAATAATCCAGCTTATCATAACAGCCGTCTTCAAAATACTGACTTGACCCGTACAGTCATTAATGAATAAAGGACTTTTAAAATGATTTTGACAATAATAAATTTTCTTAAATAATACTTTTATCATGTTATTACAACATATATTTATATTATTATAATACAGAGATTTATATAATTAATTTTTATTATTGAGCACGTTGTCTCTGTCTATTACGAATCACATTATTTCTTCTAGATGGTTGAGCAGTTGTAACTACTTGTTGTACTGGCTCTTCTTCGTCATCAGGTAGTGGGACATCATATCCTTAAAAAATTAAGAAATCACAGCACATTTAAACCACACTCATAATAAATGTTTCAAAATAATCATTCTAACCTTCTCGTTGAAGTTTTAATACATAATCCTCGACAAGTCTTTCTCTTTCAGCAATATTCTTCTCACGTCTTTCCAATGCTCTTTCTCTTAATGATGATTGCGTCTCTCTTTCACGGACAGTTTTATCAAATGCCAATTCTCTTTTTTGTGCCTCTGCTAAAATTTTGGTTTGTTTCTCATTGATTTGTAACTCTCTAGCATTCAAACGGTCTTCTCTATCTTTTAATCTTTCGTCTGAAGCTCTAGAAAAGTTGATATGAAATTATTTTTAGTCATTAAAGAACAAAAATAATTATTCCTAATACCTGGCTCTGAGATCCACTTCACTATCACGAACATTTAATGCCTTATCTCTAGCATCTAAAGCGATCTCTCTCTGAGCTAAAACTTCTTCACGTTCTTCATACGCTCTTCTAGCAAATTCCAACTCATTTTCACGGACTTTGAGAGCTTTTTGTCTTTCTTGAGAACATTGATTAGAATTTGATAGACGAGTACCTAATATTACTTGGAACTACTCTGACAGGCTCTTGATACACTGGAACTTCTTCTTCATATTCTTGTTCTTCAACTACAGGAGCCTATACACATAATAATCAAGAATAGCATATTTTTTAAATTTTAAATCATTGTTGCCAATATTAAAATAAATTACCTCTGTAGTTCTAACATGACCTCTTCTCCTTTGCTGAAGGCGTTGTTGACAATTACTCTCCAATACTCCAGTCAACAAAATTCCCAACACCAAAAATATCAAAGTAGAATTCATTTTTAAGAGTTAAAAGAGCAACAATGTAATTCTTTGATGTATGTCAAACTAATGACTACTCTCGTCAACTTAACATACAATGTACACAGAACAGCAACTCATAAAATCAAGGAAAGGTACACTACTTCTATCTAATATCTATACCAGTTCCTTGTTAAGTGTTTTGCAACAATATCCTTGCATTTCTAGAGCAATGCTATTAGTTAGGGGAACTAAATTGTAGCAGTAATAATCATTAATGTATACAACAATACAAATACAATATGAGATCTTTTAGAGAGATGCAAGATGGGTGTGTTTTGTCTATGTACAACAACAATAACAAGAAGTGACACAGAGAAGCAAAAGGAAAAAGTGATTTTATTGAGATTGAAGGCTTTAAAGTTTAAAGAGCTACGTGAGAAAACTGAGGACACTCTTTGAGTTATTATTATATTTAGACAATTCAATCTCTTCACAAGAAAAAAGACCTTTTTGTGGTCATTTTACCTCTCTGACAATGACATTTATTTTCATCATTATTAGGACGACTTATTTTAACCATAATGCTTTAAAGTTTTAAACCTCAAATATAAAGCAGAAAAGAGAAATCATCACATCTTTTGAACCCAATAAGCATTGAGCCGTGTATTATTATATTTTATGTAAACTTCATGTGTCTATTTTTATTTCATTTCCAGATAATATGTATTCTCTCAACAAATCATTATATTTTACAAGAATAAAGCACTCTAAACATATATACTCACAAATTTTACAGAGAAGGTAAAGTTTTTTATAATACTGACCTGAGACATCACATAAAAAAGTCAAAAGCACAATATAGTAGTAAGTAAGAAGATAGTATAATAGTAGAGTAAGAATGTGCAAAAAGATTATATTATATTATATTTTACATATATAGTACATTGCATTTATTAGTTTTTACAACTCTCCTAAAATATTATCTAAAAAGAATAATATATATATATGTAATTAAAACTCTCTAAAAGTCTTCTTCTTCATCTACTGTTGCTGTTGGTCTTGTTTTATTACGTCCACTTTTTGATGAACTACGAGAAACTTTTGATGATTTTAAAGAAGTAGCAACTTCTTGTGAGGAATAACCATTAGTAATAGCAGAGACCATTTGACATACCATGATTAGTAGTAATTAAACTACCATTAGGAACTAATGGGTCTGTTAAATTATGATCAGTTCTTGTAGCTCCTGAAGAAGAAGTAGTAGTAAGTGATTGTCCTTTAATTCGATGACGAGAATCTGATGATGAATTATTATTATTACCATTCATCATATTCATAGCATTATGTTTCATTGAATCAGCTCTATCTCTTGTCATTGATCTCGTAATTCGTGATGATGAGTTAGTAGCTGTTGGCATCATGAGCTCTTCTTCATCGTCGTCATCATCATCATCATCTTGATCAGAGCCAAGTTCTGAATTATCACCATCAACCATTAATAAATCCGATTCCGACTCTCCAGAATCTTCTCCAAGCATTGAACCATAAACTGCTGGTTGACCATTAGTGCGAATTGTTGTTGAACTTTTATTATTTCTTAAAGCGGCTGATGATGAAGATGATATTTGTTGAGATCTTGGTCCACCTTTATGACTCATTCTATTATTATTATTAGTTAAATAATCCCTTGATGATGTATTTAATGGAACAGGCTCATCATCTTCTTCTGAAGATTCAGACTCTGAGAATTTATCATTTTTAGCTAAATATAATAAATCATCAGCACTTCCATTCACTCCACCAATACGTTGCTCTGCTCTTCTTTCCATATCAATACGATTCATTTCTTCCATTTGATTATGAAGATAAGATAATGTACGAAATCTAGCAATGTATTGTTTATATACTAGAGCAAGATCTGATTGTAGTCTCTCATATTCATCCATAAATGCTGGACGTACTTTCTTCAATGTATGAAGACGTTTTTGACTTCTTTCTAATTCAAGAGATTTCTTTTCAATTTTTGCATCTAGTGTTGCAAGGTTTCCTTTAAGTATTTTCAACAATTAAGTGCATTTTATTTAGTTCTGATGCTGCTGAAGTTATTGCTGAGCGAAGAAGACGCTCGACTTCTTGGTGGTCAAATGATTTGGTGATGGCTGTGTGACGAGCGTCTCTTAATGTGGTTTCACGGCTTAGCATATCATAAAGTGTCACTCCTCTTTGAGTTATGGAAGATGCTAATTTTCTAGTTTCTTTTAATTCTTCCAGCTAGATATATAAAGATTAAATTAATATAATGACAAAAAAGTCTTTATTTAGATCTGCCTTACATGGCTACTTAGATCAACTCCAGCATAATCATCATCATTTTTAGCAATTCCAGGCTTAGCTTTTGCTTCTCTCATAGCCGTATTTAAAAGGTAGACAACTTTGAGCAATTCTTTTACAGAGTAGCCATCAGCTTGATATAATCTTTTAGTATTCAGCTTAACATGAACTTTTGTTACCTGTATGTACAGAAAACAAAATGTGAAGAAGAAACTCTTAAAGCTCATTATGTTTATAAAGTCATGATATGAATTATTTATTATAGAATGTCCTACTATCAAACTATGTGCAAGTAGTAGTTGAAATCGATTAATCAATATATTAAAATGAGACAAATTGAAAGTTTTCTAACCATAAATTCTGCAAAATTACGAATAAATTGTATTCTTTCTTGTTCTGTATTAGTTGCTGATGAAATCTCTGCTTTAGGCTCATATTGTGTAACAATCCATTATTCCAATATCGACTACTAATGGGAAATTAGGTGTACGGAAATTTTCTACAGATACTAAGCGAGGATAGCCTGTAGCACGTAGAATTTCGCCAAGATCTGTGAAAAAAAATTTCATTTAATTAGTTGAATTTATTTTTTAAAAAATAAAATGAAAAAAAAACTTACTTCTCAAGTCTCGATATGACATTATTATTGTTGTTTTGTAATTATGAACAGGTGCTAACTATTTACAAGTTTTGATTTCTTCTATTTTCTAAAAGATGAGTTTTTATTTTATAAGCATTTTACTGTAGACATTTGTCAATTTCTAGAAAATTCACTGATGTCAACGTCAAGCTTGTTGTATAGCTAGTATATATGTAGAAGTTGTTGTTGAGTCTAAAGTGTTTGGGAGTACATAACATTTATATACAACTTGGAAAGCAAAGAGATTCTCAGCATATCATTCACAAGACTTGTACTACTGGAAATGTACATTTCTGATAGTCGTAGTCATGGCTACTGGATAAAAACACTGGAGACAAGTCTACAATCTCCACAATTTTTTCTCGGTCACAAAAGCCCCCATTTCCTCTTTGCTATTTTCAAAGGCGTAAATAAATATTTTTTCTTTCCCTATATAAATACTCCGTTCAGGTTTGTCTTATGTCAAATGTACAAATGTCAGTCAGTGGAGTATGTTATGTAGATTTTACTTTACTATATATGCACGTCATCATAAATGCTGCTGGAAATATGTTATGTACATTGCAGAAATGCAGATTATTGATAAAAATGTTTCACCTTCGTCTTGAATGATGCAATAAGTCTTTTTAGTGCATAGTAAAAGAATGTCGGCATTTTTGCTAATTTAAATTTAATTTGAGACATATTATTGAAACTCACGAATTAAGTTTATATATGACGGCTCTTTTGTAAATATTTAGATTTACATATAAATATAGTCTGAGCAATTGTGTGAATTACTAATTATTCAAACGACTACTAGGAATGATTTCTCACTCTCACCTTTTCCATGATACCTCTTAACTACATTCAATAGGGTATATCAGAGATTATTATTTTTTGTATCAGTCATCTCTCTACTAATGTATTATACACGTGGACAGAATTTAATCTCTATATCTCTGATGTGTACTCAATTTTCTCATCACATAACATTATGCATCTCATCATCATGAATGGAAATGAAAACTTTCAACTCCAGAATAATAATATAGAGGTTAAATTTTTATCTTTTTTGTCACGCATATGTTTGTATTTGTAAATATCAAATCTGTATTCTGTGTATAATGCATGCATTATTATTATTACAGAACAGATAAATACATGGAAATACCATTACAGAAATAAAATGTCCTAGTTTAATATATTATCCTGTGAAATATTACTACTTACTACTACTGAAGAAATCTTGTAAATGTAAATTAGTATTAATATCTCTTACTAAAGAAGCATCAAGTTTTCAGTGTCACAAGGTGTATCGTAAATAAAACTAATTCTATTTTTGAACTCTGGAATAACACACAATAATAAACAAGTAAGACATTACCTTAGATAAATTCCTTTGCAATCATCAAAAAGAATCTCACCCTATTTTGTATTATAGTGGTCGTCCTTGACGGACACAAGAAATTCTTAGGGTTTAGAAAAAAGTTTGTATTTTGTCTAGTTTTTCCTTGCCATCATGTCAAGTAATATATATAGAGTAGAATAAAAGCATTATCATCATATCATCATCATCATAATAACAAAACTAAAAATATTATACTCCACGTGCTGCTACTATTTGTAGATATACAAAAACAAACTACCTTGTATTGTCACACATACTGGAATTATTGTGGTATAAGTGTTGGCGAAACCACTAACTATAATTATTTATGAACAATGTTCTTTGCTATACGTAATATAGTGCTCAGTGCAATTTCTAGTTATATGACTATCTATAGTGCATTTCATTTAAGAGTTCTCCACTTATAGACAATTGCAGTTGTTGAAAATAATTTATGCAGGCTCAGGTTTGCAAAAAGCCCTTGAAAGAATTGAAGAGAGAAGAGTTACAATTGAAGTAATATAATATTGAATCATTATGATGTCCTGTGTAAAGTATTAGTCTGTTCTATGTGTTGTTGAAAAGGAATTTTAACCAGTTTCTTAATAGACTACTTAGCACACAAAACTTTTAACTATGTACTTTAGTTTTTACTTGCCGAACGTGTTGAGTTGTTTCTTATTATATACTCTGTGTCTCTTATATCGTGTCATTAAATGAAAATTTTTCAGTACATTATAAATCTTTAATGGATTTTATAACCCTGACTTTCTTGAATTGCTCTTATGTTTGGTTAAATTCAAGTTCAAGTTGATCTTATGTAGTATATTTACTTACTCTTCTTCTTATACAATTGACAATTGTGTGTGTCACAAAAAGTTTTCTTATTTGAAACACGCAAATTTTTAATTTTGCAATGACTGATTCAACCACAACAATTTTGTCAACTACACTACTGGAGTCAATAGCCAGTAAGTATATATATATATATAGCATTTGCACAATTGTATATTGTCTGGACTAATTATTGGCAATTTGAGACAGAATGAAATTATCCCTTTGGAATTTTAGCTCTTGCAAATTAATTGAAATCAAAAGTATAAAGTTAGGTTATTATATAATATTATGTGAAAAGGAAACTGGTCAGCTCTCATGCAATCACAAGGAAAAAAACTCTTATTGTTTACCTTCGTCTCTCACTTGTTGTAACATCATCAATACATATCTATGTACACATTGCATGTCTGGATAATGGTTCTTGTTGTGTATGTGTATGTAGAATAAATTTAATGCAAACCACGATATACTTGTTACTCTCTCTTGTTTTAATTCAATGTCTACATGGACCTGAAATACGAGACAAAAAACAGGAAAAGTGTTTTGCATTGTTTCACATGCACATATGTTACATACGTAGCATGCTGTCTGTCAGATGTAGTTTAGTTGTGAATTTGCAAATGTGTTGGTTGGCAGTGTAAAATTAATCTTTATTTTTATTAAATTTTTATCCAGTGTCATCATCCACAGAAAGTATTATGGAAGAAACAACGTTAGGAAATATTAATATCGAATTAGGAGCAGCAGCACATAATGAAACAAAATATCATCATTATGATCCTGGAGATGTAACTTGGATATTAGCTTGTACAGCAATTACATGGTATTTGAAATATATACTTATTTTTGTATATAGTTACTAATTGAAAAGATATCTCAGGTTGATGATCCCAGGTGTAGGATTTTTCTACAATGGAATGGCTCCTGCAAAATCATCACTTGTTCTGATTATGACATGTTTCTGGAGTGTAGCAGTTGTATCAGTGCAATGGTATATTATAGGATATTCTCTCTGTCTGTCAAATACTGGAGGTCCATTTATAGGAGATTTGAATCATATTATTTTTGAGAAATATTGATGATATGCCGTCCGTTAGTAATCCAAAGATACCGGCAATGCTTCTTTCTATTTGGTACTGTCTCTTTGCTGCAATCACTCCTGTTAGTGTAGAGATTAAATATGTATATATGAAACTTTCCAAGATCATGTCAATAATTGTATTATTGTTTTTCTACTTATACATATATATAGACTATTATAATTGGAGGTGTTGCTGAAAGGTGAGGCAAAATAATTTTACAATACAACGATATGACATGTTACATATCAAGGTTTTACATTGTTATTTTCATTTAAAATTTTGAAGGGCCCGATTTATACCGTGTGTAGTATTCATCTTCGTTTGGTCAACTTTAGTATTTGATTTTCTCACGTAAGTACATATAAATTAAATTGAATTGTAAGCATTTTGTGATATTGAAAGTTGACCTTGCATTGTAAACATACATTTTATAGATACTGGACATGGAATCCAAAGTGAGTGTAACTATCTAACATACATATAATTCCATTATTTAAATTCCTAATTATCTTTATAGTGGCTGGGCATATTTAGACGGAGTGTTAGATTTATGGAGGAGGTACACCTGTGCATATCTCAACAGGGACAGCGGCGTTAGCGTACGCCTTGATTGTAGGGAAGAGAGATGACAACAGAAATAAACCACCACATAATATGACACATGTTATTATTGGATGTAGCTTCATTTGGTTTGGTTGGCTTGTTGCAAATGGGGGAAGTGGATTAAGCCCAAATATGAGAAGCTGTTACTGTTTTTATAACTACAAATATGTCAGCAAGTGTTGGTGGCATAACTTGGGCTTTACTTGATTATCGACATGAAAAGAAGTTTTCAGCATTAGGATTTTGTACAGGTTGATATTAATTATTAAATAACTTTTTTCTCAGTTTGATAACAATTTTTTGATAACTATAATTAGGCGCAGTTTGTGGCCTTGTTGCAATTACTCCAGCATCTGGCTATGTTTCTCCATCGTCAAGTATTGTTTTTGGAATTTTAGGATCACTTGTCTGTAATTTATCTATGAACTGCAAAAAGTTATTACGCATTGATGATTCATTTGACGTCTTTACAGTTCATGGAATTGGTAATCATAATACAGTGTGATATTATATATAATGACTATCCTTAAATCCAAAATTAAACCTATATACATATATTTCTCAGGAGGAATAGTTGGAAATCTACTAACTGGAATTTTTGCCCAAAAATCTGTTGCTGCAGTTGATGGAACAATAATAGAAGGTGGTTGGCTTGATGGAAATTGGAAACAACTTTATATTCAATTATTAGATACATTAGCATAACTGGAATTTTCGCCCAAAAATCTGTTGCTGCAGTTGATGGAACAATAATAGAAGGTGGTTGGCTTGATGGAAATTGGAAACAACTTTATATTCAATTATTAGATACATTAGCTGGAGGTGGATGGAGTTTTGGAGTAACACTTATAATCTTGTATATAATTAATAAAATCCCTGGACTTAGTCTCAGAGCTAAATTAGAAAATGAGAGATTAGGCTTGGATAAAACAGAACTTGGAGAGTCACTTTATGAACATGTTGAAAATTTAAAATCAATGATTACTCTACATAGTGTTGTCAATGTTGATCCTACAGCAGATATTACAATGATTAATGATACTGAAGATCATCCAATGGAAAAATTGAAAAAGAATGGTACAAAGAAACATGTTATAGAAGTAGAGAATCATCATCATCAAGCTAACAGTGATATTGAAACTGAACAATTGTAAAATAATGAAGTGTAGTGATATATGTACAGAGAAACAATACTCTTTTGCTTTGTAATAACATTGGCAAAATGCAAACATTTGTTTGTAAATTGCTTATTATTCATTCATGCTGCCATTATTATATCATCATCAATTTGTATACGATGACTGTACGTTAGCTCTCTGTCTCTCTGTTTAAATTAAATAATTGAGAGCAATTTGTTTTTTGTTAACTAGAGCAAATTATATGCTCTTTTCTTGTATATATAATTGTTTTAACGCAAATGACAATATAATAAAGCTTTAAAGTATGTACGTGTTTGTATAACATTGCACATTTTCTTCACAACAAATTCATGTTATGTAAAACCCAAAAATATAGAACAACTCAAAAGGATTTGTACTACTTTCTTAGTCTATAACTATAGTCAACAAAATGCATTAGAGTACATGAATGAGATAGATTGACATCAAAATGACAATTGTAATGTTACATCTTTCTTAAATAATCAGGTAAAACTGGTATTGAAAGAATATTGNTATAGTCAACAAAATGCATTAGAGTACATGGATGAGATAGATTGACATCAAAATGACAATTGTAATGTTACATCTTTCTTAAATAATCAGGTAAAACTGGTATTGAAAGAATATTGAGTCTATACTTGTGTACAAGGTTGGATATCTCTCTTTTATGGTCATGTAGATCTCATAAGGGATAGAAAAAAATAAATTATCTCAATATTGTTGCATCTAGAGAAAAATTTGTCATTTCGTTGAGAGCATTTAGCAAGACTAGTAGCAAAGTTCAAGCACTTCCTAAAGACAATTATCACTTTACCCCTTTCACATATAATATAATAATCATGTATACTAAATTAGTTTTGGTGAGTGTGTTAGTGCTCGTTGTGTTTTCAGAAGCAAAGAAGAAATTGGTTGATCAATTAGCTGCAGAATATGGATATGTTGGCCGTTTAGATTTATATGATATGGAGTTTTTTCAAGGTATTAAAATAGTGTATAAAAATTTAATTTGAGACTTTTGTTTCATATTTTAGTCAATTTTGTGTACAGGAATCTCACATAGTCTTGAAAGCAATGGTCCATGTAAAAATTTGCCAAAGAGATGGCTAAAGAGAGCCGTTAGTGCTGATTCTAGAGGTAAGACAATACAAAACTAATTAAGCAGCAATAAAATTAACAATGATTCTTTTCAGGAACATGTATGCAAGCATGTACTTCAGAAAACTGTCAAGGTATTTAATTAAGACTTTGACTTTGTGTTATTCATAATATTAATATTTCAATTTCTAATTTCTTAAGGAACTTGCAAAAGAATCTATCCACAACATGGAGAACAACAATTAGCTAAAATCGACAATCAAGGTATGTTAATATTTAAGACTTTGACTTTGTGTTATTCATAATATTAATATTTCAATTTCTAATTTCTTAAGGAACTTG
This sequence comes from Oncopodura yosiiana, assembly GCA_009869805.1. Classification (NCBI taxonomy): domain Eukaryota; kingdom Metazoa; phylum Arthropoda; class Collembola; order Entomobryomorpha; family Oncopoduridae; genus Oncopodura; species Oncopodura yosiiana. The sequence continues at coordinate 21,281 of VCNE01001140.1, forward strand.
CAAAAGAATCTATCCACAACATGGAGAACAACAATTAGCTAAAATCGACATGGCCAGGTAACATAATTAAAATTTTGAAGTAAAGGATAGAACCATAAGATTTTTTTATATGATTTTTCAGAAAAATTGTCAGTGTAAAACCATGCTTTGACGAGGAGCAAGTATCCAACGCAAGAGCAAGAAAATCATAAAAACTACCATAAAATATATATTTTCATAATTTTATAAACAATTTTAATATCTTTTGTTCTTTGTTTTTGCATTTTCTCATCAACTTGTTTGACATGCGTAGCATGAAAGAAAAAAATCTACCTATTTGTCGAATTATTGAGAGAGAGAAAAAAATGCTAACCGCTAGAGTTCAACTGACTATCCACAACGACGTTTATATTTTCTGTTGCTGTTTTTCGGTTGAAATTTCTCCTAGATTTTACTAAAATTTTGTACAAAATATTATCATAATTATATCTCATTGTGAATACTTAACTTGATGGTGTAATTTTCTATATATTAAACTGAATATTTTTTTAATAAAAAAGAGTTGAACTTACATATTTCACCACTCGTTTGATACAAAAAGAAAAAAGTTTTTTTACTTTTGAGAAACATTTTTACTTATTGCTAATTAGAACTCAGATATACTAGTAATTAGTCAAAATGGATCCAGAATTGTTAAGAGAGCGAGAGCTTTTTAAGAAAAGAGCATATGCCACACCTGTGTAAGTTTTTTCAAAATTTTTATTATGCAAATGCATACTTTTCATAGTGTATAATGTATCACTTTTCTTACTCACTTTATTCCTTTACAGAATTGAAAACAAAAAGAGAAAAGATGAATCTGAAATTTCAACAGAGCCAAGGAAGAAAATCAAATCTGAAGATGAGCCTTCTTCTTTTTCATCAATGCTCAAAAATAGCTCTGGTTTGATGTCTACATCTGCATACAAGTTTGGAGTATTGACAAAAATTGTAAAACATTTGAGACAAAAATTTCAAGAAGGTGAAGATACTCCATTAACTCTTGAAGAGATTTTAGATGAAACATGTCAGCTAGACGTTTCAGGAAAAACTAGAATGGTAAAATTATACCCATAAGCAAATAATGTTTCTGTAGTTAACTTTTGGCTAATTAAATTAATGTTTACTGTACAGTGGCTAATGAGTGAAGCTATGCCAAATAATCCAAAAATTGAGATGACATATGACAAATTCCAATTTAAGCCACCACTGAAATGTCGTGATAAAAAATCTCTTCTTCGACTTTTGAAACAACATGATCTGAAAGGATTGGGTGGAATTTTGAGAGATGAAGTAGTTGAATCTGTGCCACATGCAGAGAGAGTATTAAAGGTATAAAGTGTAAATTATTGACCCATTGTGAAATTATGTAATGCTAAAGTGGTATTATTTTTTATAGAGTCTGGAATCTGAAATTATCACTATTGTTAGACAAGATAAAAAGAAAGTGCTATTTTATAATGATCGTCAAGCAGAAATTGCTATTGATGAAGAATTTCAGAAGCTATGGCGTGGAATTGCAGTTGATGGAATAGATGATGCTAAAATTGAAGAATATTTAGAAAAACAAGGTATACGTTCAATGCAGGATCAAGGTGGTAAAAAGCCTATTCAACCAATTCAAAGGCGTAAAGCACAAAGGAAGAAACAAAACAAAACTCCTAAAGATAATGTTCATCTTGCTGACGAATTGAAACATTATGACCAATAGGCTATATATTAGTATAACAAAAATCCTAATAATTTATTTGACATTTACTTCGCATGATAGTAATAATACTTGGTATGTATAACTATTTAATATTATGGCGTGATATCATTTATTGACCTAGTTTTTGATAGCCGTATATTTTTTAATTGTATGCAAAAATCCAGATTTAGTATATTGTACTGGATATATCCTTACTCGCATGTATAATTAGAGTTTTTAAGTATATTTTTTAAAGTAATTTTAAAAATATTCGATCTTATTTTAAGTGTATACTGGTAGGTTATATAAACGCATACAAAGCAATAGGTACAAATTGCACAATTATAATGTAGTAATCAAAAAGATTTTCGATCCTTATTAAATGTATACTGGTCAAAAGTAAGAATTTAAATATAATTGGAATG
>VCNE01001144.1:0-20729 GCA_009869805.1 Oncopodura yosiiana
CCTACCTATATAAGGCTCTGAAGTGCAGTAAGTTCCTGTCACTGCAACTACACTGCTGGCATCCTGATAGTCATTAGCAGAGCTAGCTCTTATTTTTCCAAGTCCACCATGTGCATGACCAATTTTCAATACCACCGGTAAACGATTGGGCACAATGCTATATAGATGCAATATCAGCATTAGAGGATGGATGTGTATAGCTAACTACTATAATATTCATATAATACTTTTTACCTATTCATCTCCTTATATTGCGGAAAAAAGTACTGATCAATGAGTGGCAGCATTTTGAGACCAGTAGCTGAGGTGAGCTGATTCATGTGGGCAAAGACCCAAGGCTTATCTGTATATCATGATTATATAATCATTAGTTTCTTAAAGAAGAGAAGAAAGTCTTTTACTCTAACCTTGAAAGTTATAGATTGCCTGAAGAGTGTTGATTGATGGCACATTACCGTACATAAAACCAAGAAGTAGATTTTTATAATTGACTCCAGCATCTTTCAAGTTTTGACGGATTAAGAGAAAGTCGGGTTGAAATGTATAAACTATTAGAAAAGAAGAGAATATGAGTATAATTCTTTTAAAATGTTTATCAATATCTATATATACTTACCCGACGATTGCTTTTGAACTGTGACCAAACAGCCAAATTCAGTGTTGGCCAAAACTGTCAAGTCTTTAAATTCATACTGCTCAACTTGTAATGTGATATTCTCTGTTAGTTTATTTCTTGACGGCAAACAGTGATGATGTGTATTTTGACCTTCAAGTCATCAGAAATGAATATAATAGTAATTTATCGTATCATCAAATCATCATAAAAATTATATATTATACTCACCAATCAGTTTGATAGTCATCAATCACAAGCAAAATAAATACATTTTCATTCTTGACTGGCATTTTAACATAAGATGAACTAAAAGGTTGACTAACACTCCCTCCACCAATGCCACCAGCAGCAATGACATTACTAAATCCAGTTGACACCTGAGCACTTAAATTTGATGTGACTTCCTTTGCAACTCCTGTTAGTGATTGCACCCTTTGAAATATTGATTGATTAGATTTTAATGGTGACGTCGGTGCAGATATAGTTTTAGATTTTTGTTGTTGTTGCTGTTGAATTGGAATATCTGTTGGAGGCTGTTGTTGTTGTTGCCTAGGAGATGATGGTTGTTGTCTTGGTGATGTTGATTGTTGGCCAGCCTGCTGCCCTTGACCTTCGACATTTTGTTGTTGTGCCGCTGGATCATTTGGATCATCTAGTTCTGAAGACTATTATAATATGTAAATAAATATGTGCATATTATCATCATTACAAGAGTAACCTTTATGAATGAATAGTAATTCTATACTTATATATGTAAAGCATGTAAAGAAGAGTTTTTACTGTACCAAGTCTCCAGAACTAAATCTTCGTTTCAGGTAATTGACATTGGTAGAGAAAGATGCTTTGAAAGTATTGAAATTAATTTTGACGGATTTCTTGGTTTCTTAGAACCACCACCAAAAATGAAACAACACTTTTTTGATTTGATGAGACTCTTTCTTTTTCTTGGTGACACAATATAGAGTGAAAGACAGAGATAGAGAGAGAGAGAGAGAGAAAGTATGAATGCTCACTCTGACTTTGTCCTCCTTGGAATGTGTCTCAGTTTTCCGTATATATATTATACTGTGAATGTAATGTGAGTGTATGGGGTGTGGTTGTAGTACTCTGCGCTGTAGAAAATGATCGATAAATTTTGATCAATACTTTTTCTTGTACTCCTCTGGCTCTACTACTTCGTCTACTAACTCAATGGCAAAATGTGTAAATTGTACAATGTTCTTTTCAACTTGAAGAAAACGAGAGAAAGAGATGAACGAGAAAGAGAGAGAACTGTTATATAGTTGTTGGAAAAGGACACGTAGAAAGCATTCATGTATATATATATATAAGCCTACGTATACATACATAAGAAATCCTTGTACTTAACAGTTTAGGACAGAAGTTGTACAATGTTGAGCAATGTTGAATCATTGAGGCTTACACATTCCATGAAGACGAGAGAAAAAAATCCATCTCCCATTTTTGCTTGACTAGTAAATCATCATCATGATATAAAAAGTGTCAAGTACAGAGGACGACGACGAGAGAAAGCAAAAAAAGGAGTGTCCCTGTTGAATGCTGCTATTCTAACTTTCATTTTTATGAGTGTAAAAAATTCATTCCCTATAGAATTTAGACTCTCTATGTAATCTTATTCTATTTTACTTCAACAAATGACAATAATAGCAGCAACAGAATTATAGAGTAGAGAGTCGTCGAGCAGATGTCCAGAGCAGTTGTCGTGATAAAAAAAGAAAAGCAAAATAATAATAATAACATTGGCCAAATGGCTAAAGAGATAAATTTTTCGTCTCTCTTCTCCTACATCTGTTAGGTCTATATAGAGCTTTTACTATTCTCTTTTATATGACATCGTTAAATGCAAAATGTGTTTATGTCATTATGTAAGTGAAAGTCTCTTTTTGCATGTTATTACTATATTATGCAAGGCCGCAAAAAGAAGAAGATGAATCAGAGAACAAGAAGGTAAAAGTATATAACAACAACAAGTGGTCACCCAAAATGTTTAATTCATAACTCATGTTTTCTGGTGGCTACAAAAGATAAACATTGAGAGCATTTGAAGGTTTACATAATGAGCAAACTGTAAACCTTGCTGAATGAACGTGGGCTCTTATATTATTATGCAAAATATTATATACACACTTTAGCTTTCAGTCCAACGCTCTGTGACGCCTACGCAAAGCTCGTCAGAAATGACTTTACTTTTTTTCAAGGTACTTTATTCTTACATTTAATGTAGTATCATTTGGCATTTTGTTTCTTTATATGTATATATTACACACTAAATGATGACAAGAATCAGAGAAAAGCATCGTGATGAAGGTCAGGCGTGAAAAAGTTCATCAATCAATGTTACGATCTCACTCAAGCTTAGATATATATAATACTATATTACACACTCATGATGACAAGAATCAGAGAAAAGCATCGTGATGAAGGTCAGGCGTGAAAAAGTTCATCAATCAATGTTACGATCTCACTCAAGCTTAGATATATATAATACTTTTGTAATGAATGATACATGATAAAAGTCTCCTTTCTAAAATTGAACTTGAAACCACAAACCTTTGCTAATGTCATTACCCTTAAAAATTGTGAGTTATGAGGATTTTTTTTATGAACAATCTGTTGCGTCACTCTATAGCTTATTGAAAGAGAGACTTATTTTCTATTAAAAGTATACTTAAAAGATCATTAATTTGTCTCTCTCTCTCTCTCGCTTTATGTGGTTCCCAAAATTTACTTCATTTGGTTCTGCTCTTTGGAGTTTGAATTGAGTTTTGAGTAGCATATAGTAAATAGAAACGAATTTGTCTTTATGAAGTGAGTGAGCGCCTATCTAGCAAAGCATGAAATGCATCATCATTTTCATCATCATCATACTTATCAAAGAAAATTCATTACTCACAAAGGTCACGTCCAAAAAAGTACTAAAAAAAGAGTACACCACATAAAAATCAATATAGCGAAAGAGAGATTTTTCTTCTTTCCGTCACACTCTACTTCTTTTTCTTCTTATAATAACTTCTTCTGTATATAAACTTTGCAAGACCACGAGAGTACGAGTGAGTACTGCAAAAGTCTTATGTGTGTGCCTTTTTACTACTGATTATGATATGAGCTTCTACACTTTCTAACTCACTAAACGTAGCTCCAACTCAACCACGAAACGTAACAATAAGTAACAACAACAAAACTCTCACTAACAGTCATAATTCTTCTGCTAACAAGAAACAAGACTATTCTCTAGTCTTGTATTTACAGTTGTTTTAGTGCTTTCATCCTTCATCATCATCATTATTAACATTATTACTATCATCAAAGTAATACACACGTTTATATTTTTTTCAAAAATGTCGACAAAATTACTAGTGTTAATATTATCGGTGACAACATTAGTAAATTGTCACTCAAAATATTATCCAGAAGATTTGGAACCTTCTTCATCAACACCAAAATATTATCCACAAACGACTATGGCAAGTTATCAAAGTAGACATCATTATCCACCATCAAGGCAATCTGCAAAATATTTTCCAAGTCCATCTTCTCAATCTCAACCTAAAATGCAAACTTCTAGTTCCAAATATTATCCACAACATCAACAACCACTTTTAAGTTCAAAGTATTATGCACCACAAATGAGTACTAGTACTTCTAAATATTATCCAGATAGAGACCCATCACATCAACAACAGCAAAAGAATTATATTCCATTACAAACTGCAGCAACTAAATATTATCCAGAAGAACTTTCTGCCAATAATAATCCTTACCAACAACCACAAGGACCACCACCAAAGAAATATAATCCACAAGTTTTACCACCTTATAGTAATGGAAAACCAGTGAAATCTGGTCCACCACCACCAAAGGTATACTATTTAAAAAGAGCATATTGCCCCATGTTATTATGAAATTTATTGACTATTGACATATAATTTATACTAATAAAATTATAGCAACAACAACAGTATCGTCCACAAGAACAATCTTCTTATCCACAAGGTGCCAGAGCTCCTTTACCTTTAGGTCCAACTTCATCAGAAGAATTGGAAGAAGAAGAAGAAAATAAACCTGATAGATTAACAACATTGCTTCAAACATCTAAGTTTGTTTGTCAAGGTAAAAAAGACGGATACTATGCTGATGACACTGTCAATTGTGAAGTATTCCATTATTGTCAAGATGGTGGCAAACATTCATGGTAAGTATTATGAGATTCAAGATAGATATATTGTTGATATGAGAGATACAAAGTTGATTTCATTATTATCTTATAGGATGTGCCCTGATGGTTTTCACTTTCATCAGGTATAAAAAACTATAATTTAAGATAAACCACAAACTTCTATGTAATAATAATATATGTAACTTATTTTTATTATTAAGGTTCATTTGATTTGTGTACCATCAAATTCATTAGATAACTTGAGTTGCAAGCAAAGTCAAAAATATCATTTTATTAATGACTACTTGTATCGCCCTGTAAATGAGAAAGAGGCTCAAGCTACAAATACTTCATTGCGTTATGCAGATAGATATTATCCAAGTGTTGAGTCAAGTGGAAGTGATTATTATGATGATGACTATTCTGATGAAGTACCACATAGACCAGCACCTCAAGCTCCTAGACAGCAGAATCAACGTCCACCATCTCATCCACCACAACAATCACATGGCCCAAGACCAAATCATGCTCAGCAACAACAACAACATCATCATCCAAATCAACAACAACAGCAAGCTCCAGCTAATGTATATTATGGTGGAAAACAACAACATCAGTCAACACCACAAAATGTTTTCTTTTCTCCAGAGTCAATTAATATACCATTAAAGAGTCGAAGACCTGGTAATTATTATTAAATTTTAATTAATTAATATTATTATTATTAAAAAGAGTAAGTTGATGATGATGATGATGATCTGATGAAGAATATATATAAGAGAGTGTATTATTTAGTCATTAATTGTCTGTTATTGTTGAAAATGATAAAAGAATAAATATTTTTGTAATTATTATGTTTTATGTGTAAATATACAACAACAGTTTAACTTGTAGTTTTTTTTATTACAAATTTATGAAATTACAAAACAAAAATCAGTCTCTGAACACAACAATAATTATTTAATTACAACTATACACTTCAACTTTTTCTGAGCATTCTTGACATTGAACAGAGCAACACCAATGAAATTTACAATGACATTTCCATTTACTCCATAATTGATGAGTAGAGTAGCCTCTTCCACAACAAAGAATGCTACAACTTCCAGCATTATCATAATAATTTCCAATATCTCTGCTATCTCTACTATTTTTACTACTAATAATACTTCCACCACCAAAATTTCCTCCTTGTTCTTTATTATTATTATTTGCTGCTGTTTGTTGGCTTGTATGATGACAAACTCGATTTCTAGTTCCAAGAGTTCCTTCAACAGCATTATACTCACAATAATTTGGACTTGGATCACTATAAACCAATTCTGACTTTTTTGGATGTATCTCTTTATTTTTTGAAATTAAAAGCAAATTATTGTTATTATTTGGTTCAGCCAAAGTGACATGTTTAGCTTTATAATATTTCTCTTTGATTTTATGTCCAATTCGTCTAAAACTGGCTAATTTCATCCAACATGTTTTAAGTGTGCAACTCCCACTTATTCCATGACATTTACATTCTGTCTCCAGTGTTGTTTTGACAAGTTTTCTTCCTAATCTATTATTATGAAGATTAACTGCTGCTCTTGTATCATTAACAATGTATTCCTTTGAGTCTAGAAATTTTTTGCTCAGTTTCATTCCATAACTTATGTCTACTGAGCATCCAGAATATTTGTACTTTTTCACTGTGCATTTGTGACATGGCAAAAGTAAGCTCGTATTGTTATTTCCATGAGAACATGCCTATAATTAAGTAAATTGCTATGACAATTAAGAAGTGATTTCTTACAGTCATTAGCTATATACCTGTGTTAACATCCATGTGACTCCGGCACTAGTAATTGCATAGAGAAAAGCTACTTCACGAGTTCCTATATTAATTTGCAAAGGTTAAAAAAAATTTTCTTATCATATTCTTAAAAATACCTCTAACAAAATGGCTTAATGAGTTTGCACTATAAGTTCCAGTTCCAGAAGTTGTACTACTACAATTCCACCTGTTGTACTTGAATAAATACTGACATTCTTCCAAACCGAGTTTTGTTCCTTCACCAATTAGTATTAAAAGATGAGGAGATTTCTGTTTTCAAAAATTAATTGATGTACTCCTCATAAATGTCAATGATAGGTTTGTTTTTATATACCTCACAAATCTCCTTTTGTACACCGTTCAACCCATAAATTTGCTGACACAGAAAGTTGACGCGGAATGCTGAAGCGTTCAAGAGTAGAGTGCTGTTTTGATTTTCAACAATAATAACCAACGGAACTTTTATTACTTCATAATTGTTGAGAGATTAAAAAAATGAGTTAACTATAAGAATACTTACCTAAGTAAAATCAAAAGACATGTAAACATTTTCTTTTACTCGTTCTACCATTCTCCTCTTATGAGTCTATCTATAGTAGAAATATATAGAGCTCTTCTTCTTCTTCTCTCTCGGCACCAACAATGCTCTGATTATTACAGATGCACACACCTGTGTGTATGAGCTTACTTACAAGATTTCAAGGTCAAATACCTATTATTATATATAGTAATGGGTGCTCTATATGTTGTTGTTGATTGTATATTTTGTATGTAAGATATATTATCTATAGCCCGGTCTCCGTGTTGCACCCAACAAGAGAAGAGATGAAGATGGATGAAGAGATCTTGTACTTCTTCTTTGTTCACACCTCTCTATACTATGTACAATGTAATGTATACGTTTACAACAGCACTTAACACATTATTTTCATGCAGTCTTAATGACTTTGACAAATAAAAGAACATCATAATATTAAATTTCTCAACAGTTTCAAAAAAGTCTCTTTAATATTTTCTCTTTTTATAATATGTATATTGTATATATAAAAGAAGATAAAGTAGTTTGTATTATAGTAAATAACAAATATAATAAATTACATATATATAATACGTATATAATATATAATAAAATGTCTAAAATCTAAAAAAAATCAATCTCATCTCTTTTTATTCTTCTAGTAGTTAAAATCTCAAGTCGGTCTCTTTTTTAATGTACATACATTTTCAGTAGCAAAATACTCATCAGTCGTTGTAGCACTACTTGCATCTCCTCCAGAAGTGGTTTCACTAATACTAGCATCTCCACCGCCATTACTAACATTGTTACTACTTGAACTAGTTGAGGAAGAACTATACAAGTCCATAACCAAGTCTGGAATTTTATTTGAAATTCTCTTGTGACTATTACTATTATTACTACTAGTCTTAACATTTCCACTACAACTAACACTATATACATGATGAGCAATGTTACGATCTAATGACTTTATTGTCAACAAATAAGAATCATCATTACTATCAGAGAAAGTATTATTAGTATTATTGGTCCCTCGTTTATGAGCTTTTGGAGAAGAAATGTCAGGTAAGGAATGAGACTTTGTTTTTCGTATTGTTGGAACTTTTGTCGTCATTGTCGTTGTTGGCTTTGGAGCTATTTTGGGGGCCGTTTTCGTCTGTTTCTCTTGAGCAACATTTCTATAAAAAGAAAAGGAAAAAGAATAAGTATATGTACAATTTATAAATATAATCATGCATACCCTTTTTCAGTAGCACTGGAAGCAATAATTGTTTCAGCATCATTTCCAACAAAATCAATATAGTTGGAAGGAATCAGTCCAATTTGACCACCGCTACTTAAATTCTTTCCCAATAAAAATTACGAAAGAAATGAGTAAGAAAACATTAGTTCATTAGGAATTTGTTTTATATTAATCATTTGTCACTATTACTGGTTTTATTAAATCATTGATTAAATATTTTACATTACATTATTTTTATTACTACATCATATATAATTATTGAAGAGGCATGGCATTGATTTTATTGAGACCATTTGAACGAGGATCAACACATTTGAAGAGTGAAATATAATATTGCTCTTTTTTAGCTAACTCTTCACCAGATTCAGCAGTGTCTAAAATAGTAAAGACTTTGTTTGATTCCTTACATTGAGAGTTTGAATTGTTGAAATGTTGAAAAACTGCTGAGGCAGTTGTAGGTCCATTTGATGTGAGATACGTCATTGGATGATTGTGATCGTTACCTCTTCCATTAGTCCCATAAACACCATTTTTAGATTTGCCTACATAATATTTCTTACATCTAGTACATTGATACAAGTAGATTACAAAAGTAGTAACACAGGTATAATGTCCAGGAATAAAATAAGTAATGGTCTTCTCATTCTTGTAAATCTCTATATCAATTGATGGTGAACAAGTAGGATGATGAAGTGGTGAGCATGGAATACAATGATAAGTGCCATTCCTTGGATGACTAAGTTGGGCCTCATGATTTAGTGCTTCACACGTTTCTAAAAATAATCGAAGAAATTACTTTTATTATTATATTTATAAAATGGTAATGTATTATTACCTTTAAGACGACGTCCACAATCTTTAAGAGTTTTACTTGGGAGTCCTTGAATAAAAATTGGTACTTTAGAAATTGTAATATTATGAAATCCAACACTTCCTCCTTGTAATGTACCCAAAGCAGTAGTTGTAGCTCTAATTCCTTTGACACGGCTAGATCTCAATAGTCGGAAGACATGTAGAGCTGTATTCATTGTAATATTAGTCACTCTAAATTCTTGATCCTCTTCGTCGTTTAAAAAAAGCTCGAGCTCATTACATATTTCACTTTGAGGACAAACTCCATTCAAATGGTACAAATAAAAGTGACGAGCAAGTGGATAGTCACATTCTACCAATAAAACAATGAAATTCAATGTATTAAAATAAATTTCTTAAAAGTATTTAATAACTAAATTTACCTTTTTGAGTACTATAAATTCTATAATCTTCAACAAATTTGGATAAAGCTGAGGGTCCACTATATGATGTAGGCTTTGGATTCTCAGGAAGATTCATAATTACTTTAATTAATAGTGGTATTGATGCTCCAATTTTTTCAACATTCTTCAAGTATTTGGTATCTCTTGGAATACATTTCTTAAAAGCTAGTTGATAAGTACTTGACTTATATTTTGCATTTTCAGATTTGCTTCTTCCATCAGTCTGATATTGAATATCCAGAACATGAAAATATTCTTTATGAGATTGGTATAATTGTCCCAAGACATGACCAGCTGCTGTTGTTCCAACTTTGTTCAATACTAGATCTCCAACAAGTCCATTTTGTAACCAGGTGTGTAACTCCAAACATTGTTCCATTGTGCATGTCTTGTAACTATGATGTACACTAGATAGTTTGGTAGACCTACACATATAAATAATACAAACAAAAAGTAAATACATTTGTATTTATATATAAATAGTAGTAGTAGTAGTAATAGTATTTACTTTGTGGATGATGATGATGGTGTTGCTTCCATACTAGTTTCTAAACCTGAATCTCCTTCACTATATAAAAGAACAAAAAAGATATTATAATATATGTATATTATAATAGATAACATTTATATATGTAGTATTATATAAAGTTCTCTAACCTTTGTGAAGTTTCCATCTGTTCCTTGTCATCATTGACAATTGGCAACTCATCATTAGTATGAGCCGCTGGAGCTTGAACCATGTTGCCATCATCAGTCCTTTGTCTCTGTGTTTTTGGAAAATAATCCATAATGCTACACAAAGAAAAAAATAAAGAGAAAAATTATTACGTTTTATATGCCTCTAAAATGGCAAAAAAAGATTTTTTAAAATTTATTTACTTACCTTCTTTTCTTGTGTGATCCACGCTGATTATCACTCATTTTAAAAATATATTTACTAAAACTTTTTGGCTAAGATGTCTAAAAATTCTAAAACTTTAACAGAAAATAAAATGAGCTCTTTCCCCTTCCAACAACTAACGCCAACTAAATGCGCAGTTGCTTCTTTCTCTTGACTTTTACTGTCTTCTGGCAAGTCAATGGGGCATTGTGAGATTGAGACAAAATGTCTCAATGAGACTGTCTTATCTTTCGTTCATCAAGCTTTTATTATTAACCTTGTAATTTAATAAGTATATGATATAAGATTAATATATTTAACTTACGAGACCTTTCCACCAGTCTTGTGATACTTTTTCAAGTAGAACAAGTTTATCATGCTTTTTTAATGTTAGTTCTCTAGTATTTTTATCTCTTGATTGAAAATTGTACTTGACAATGGCATTATGTTGTTGTTGATGACTTGTCGTAGTATTATCTTCACTATTGGCACTAGAATTTTGGCTATCATCAACAATATTTCCACTTTCGACTTCTCCATTTTCATCATCATGACTTCCATTAGCGAATAAGACAAGAAGCTCACTTGACTCAGCAAAAATGTCACCAGCAATACATTATCAATTTCTTGATGAGCTCATTAATTATATTTTGAAAATGAACTTGTTTCTGTTGTTCACAATTCAGTAATATAACAAGTGTTGGACCAAGGCAAATAGCTATATAAAAAAATAAAGTAGGTTAGATGAAGTTACGACAACTATATATGAATTTATGTACCTAGATTGTATGGATCCATCATATTGACTTCTGAGTGAGTTGATAAACTATAAAGTTAAAGAAAATAAGTATTATTGTTAAATATTACATATTATATTATGAAATTCTTTTCTTAACTTACTGAGCTAAAAATCCAAAAAGATATCTCAAAATATTGACAACATATGGATGTAATTTATTTAGTACTTCTTTATATCCATTAATAAATATCATCCTTGTCTTCAACTTCTCCCAAAGCAATAAATTTATCAAAGTACTCACAAGGAAATAGAGCTTCACTTAATTCTCTTAAATAAAGTTTAAGAACACCGGCAACAGAGTTAATGTCTGATGAATTTGGATTTAAGTTAACAAGAGGATCTTCGGTTGTATTCATTTCAAATGCTTCTTTTAAATTTTCAATTTCAATTTGTGAACCACTAACTCTAAAAATCCCTTGATGATTTAAACCATAAGCATTTATAACACGACAACAACTTTTAATTATATTTGGTATTATCTCTCCACTATAATCCAAATATTCTATAAGATTGCAACCACCATTATCAAATAATTTTGGTTTTTGTATAAATTTTGAACAAATTTTGTATTTTTGTTGTTGGCCTTTAGTATTTGTACCAAAGTTTTTCATTAAAATTTGATTGCAGATTTGTAAATAGTCTGTAAATTTCTGTTTTGGAAGACAGAAAGCAACAATTAGGATTGACATTATAAACAATTGGTTACTAAAATTAACTTACGCTAAAATAAAACTCTTCAATTTCAACTAGATCAGATCTGTATCATAATAAAAGTAATTTATCAAATTAGTAAACAGAAGATATCGTTACATATTTATACAAAAGTTGTTTACCTCGTTTTGACATCAGTAACTAATAAAGATTTTCGATTAAAAGTTTTAAATAAATTAGTAGGAAACTTGAAATTATTTTCATAAATTGTTACAAGAGATTCTTCAGTTGTTTCAATAGTTTTAACAATTTCATTCAATTCTGTTTGTAAAATTGTTGTATTCAATTCTCCTAATGATTCACCTTCAGCAAGAATTTCATCAATAGCATCTTCTTGTTGTCCCTCTATACCTTTTTGTCTCATATTAAACAATTCATTATTTCCTCTAAAGAAATTCTTTTGATCTGCTTTATAATTAAATTTTTTAAAACTTTTACTCAATTCTTTGTTACTCATTTCTTTTGCAATTTTAAATTGTTCATGTAATTTTAAATAATTCCCAAGTAATTTGGTTAAGCTTTGATTCCAATTCAGATCTACACATTCAATAAAGTCATACAAGTCTTCATTAAAGTATTTTTGTATTATAAGATTTGTTCCAGTTAATTGAGTTAAATAATCTCTTTTGGATTTGAGTGTTTTTGCTTTGGCCTCTTCATATTTTCCAAGTTTTTTATCAAAATTTTTGGATATACCTTTATATTTTTTGGATTTTTCTAATACAGAACCAGAAGCTAATAATTTTTCAACAATTTTCTTTTTCTCTTCTTCAACTCCATGTAATTTGGCTTCTACCATTTTGAACTCATTGAGATTCTTCATGTAAATTTTACAATTTGCTAATGTTTCTGTTATATTGCGAAATGCTTCCTCATGACATGATGTTATTAAAGTGTCTCGACACTGCGTATATTAAGAAAATACATGTATTAGTATATACTACACACAACTTCCTCATTATATTCAATACCTTTCGATAATTACGTCCCAAGTCTTCTCCAACTACATTAAATTTTTGACTAAAATACTGTGAATAAATTTCTCCAAGTACAGCATGTTCACTGGCTTCTCTTTTCGTTTCATTTTGTAAACAGTAATGTACTTGAAGTAAGGAATATGCTAAATTAGTAGAGCCACTACTTGTTGCACTAGTTGAGCTAATTGGCCCACTAGTTCCATAGTATGAAGGAGAAGGTGAGGGTGGTGGCTGAAGTGATTGCTGTTGAACTGACTCGTGCCTGTACAAGCATAAATATTTTCAATTATTAATATAATGTTAGAAACATATTGAAACCTTATGATATATAATTTTATCTTTATATCTTTATATGATACTAAAAATTTAATATGTTTATGTAATTAGCATAAAAATGCGATAACAATGCGCGCTTTAATTTATATATAAATCAACAATCAGCAGCTTACCTTGTTAACACTTGTCCTCCTCCACTACTACCAAAACCAAATTTTGACACATTGCTGACATTATTAGCTGAGGCATTTGCAACAGAGACTAATTCTGAAATCCTACTTCCAAAATTTTTACCCAATTTCTCTAAACCTTTTGAGTACTCCAATTCAATTTCAGCTTTCTTTCGGAAAAAATCACTCAATTCTGAAGTTAGTTGAGTTTGAAAGTCAACTTTATTGTCAAATTGCTTCAGTTGGTCTGTAAATTGGTGTCGAAGTTCTATAAAAAGTATTAATTACTATTAATATATAACCTTGAAGTGAAGTATTATTAAGTTTTATGATCAAAACAATAATATTTACCTTGACTGTCAAAAAGTGATACAGAAGACGTCATCATTGAGCTGTCTCCTGTTGCCAATGTAGAAGTGGAAGGTAAATGATACAAGTCGTAACTGGTAGTTGACGTTGGCTGAATACATTGAAACATACTTCCTGTTTATTATTTATTTCTAAATTTTTTTTAACAAAGTCTTTAAATGGTTTTGGATTTTCCCCGATGTATATAATAATATTGCTACATTTTGCTTGTAGTGTAGAGTAGTGTGTAGAGAGTATTACTATAATATTGGTGAATAGAGTAGGGAAGTAGGAAAGCTACTAGTCCAGTCTACTGGTGGTCTTAAAACTCTCAACGAAGTCTTTTACTAGAGAGAGAAACTCTCTCATATGAATCATATAGTATATAGTAGTAGAGAGTATTATATTATAGTGACTCAACCCAGGAAACTTATTTTTATGTCGTAGAGTAGGGCAAAATGTCATTAATTTATCAATCCGCAAATACATATTTGCTAATCGTTGTGTATATACCATAATAATATTATAATAATGAAGCTCAATGAACTTTCATCAATATACTTATACTGATATAAATATTTCTCCACAAAGTTACAAAAGTTTGATTGCATATACTTATATATAGGAGAGATACGACATATACTTATGTGTGTACGAGTCTATCTCACAGAGAGAGACCGACAACGAAAGTGTAAAGATGAGTAAGGGACAAACAGAGACAATCACAAAGAGAGAGAGACAGAGAAAGAGAGTCATGAAAAAAAAGATCATGATGAGTAAGAAGAAGAAAGAGTCAAAGAAAAATCTAAAAATAATCACTACTGGTGAAAAAAAAAATCACTGAAAAGAAGAAGAAGATGTTAAGTCTTTCTCCCCTATCATAAAATAAGACGCGCATGAATCCTTGCAGTCCAAAAATAGTTTTACTGCCACACTATATATATATACCTATTTACCCTTAAAAAATTAAAATTTTAAAATTATTTTACGAAATTTTTTGTTTAGAGAGTACAAGAAGAAGACTTGAAAGTAAAGAAAAGACATTGACAAAGTAGGCTTGAGCCTACAAAACAAATTTACTCATCATGGATCCAGAAATTTATTTAGAACTTGCTAACCAAGTTCTCAAGTTGAAAATGTTTCCATATTTCGACATTGCTCATGCAGCCTTGTGTTGTCTTCATGTACGTGAAGATTTAAATAATTCTGGTAAGAAATGAGAATACTTATGTATAATATGATTGATTACCTCTGTATATTGGAAATGATGATGAATTTTTATCAAGGCGGACCAATTTTTACAAGGAAACACCCTTTAGCAACTTGGATTTGTTCCTTAGTAGAAATTTATGCTGGTGGAATTTTAGCCAATTTATTTCTTGGAGAGTCTATCCTAGCTCCACTTAAATCTAATCAACATCTTATTCTGTACTCTCTTGTTTGGTAAGATGTTGTGTACCAAGTGAGAATGTTGAAAAAAAAACAACTTTCTTTTTTGTATATATATAGGTACTTGATATTCTACTGTCCTTTTGATGCTGTTTATAAGATTTGCAAATTCGTCCCAATTAAATTGGCTTTTAGTGTAATGAAGGAAATTTATCGGGTTAAAAAAGTCTATGATGGAGTAACTCACTCATTAAAAGTATTTCCTACGGGCTATCTCATTGCACTTATTGTTGGAACATGCAAAGGTTTGAAACAAGTTCTAAATTTATTATAGATGTGGTTTATGAGTTTCTTCTTATCTTACATATTTCGTTGAATACAGGAAACGGAGCTGGTTTCGTCAAAATATTTGAAAGACTCTTGCGTGGTGTATGGACTCCAGGAGCTATCGAGATTTTACATCCAAGTTTGTAAGTTTCTTTCGTTTGAACTTGAACCACATAACCACATAAAGATATATATTAAATTGATTAACTAATTTATTTATTATACATAGCCCAACGAAAGCTTGTATTGTAGCCAGCATTATCTTCCTCTTGGACAAAAAGACAGACATTATTTCGGCTCCACACTCTCTTCTCTATTTTGGAATTGTTGTATTCTTTGTGTACTTTAAAGTAAGAGCAGATGAAATGAGTTACTTAAATGTTTATATGAAATGAGCTATAATGGTTAATATTTCTTTAGATCTCATCAATTCTTCTTGGAATTCATGATCCATTTTCACCATTTGAGAATATTTTCTGTGCACTCTTTATGGGAGGATTAGCTGATGCAATTTCACGGGCATTTGGTAGCAAAGGTCTAAATGAAGCTCAAGCACCTTCAAAACCAAGTGGTGGTCAAAGTTCAACACCTCCACCTCAACCAGCACCTGCCTCAACACCACCACCAAATGCAACTGAAGACAATAATAAGAAAAAGGACTAGAAGAATTATTATATTAGATTATTATTTGACTAAATTATTTTCTTTCTTTATCTTACTCTCTTCTTCTTGCCTTATCACATAAGTAAATATGACGTGTCCTATCCCGGATTGTTATGATATTTGATTATATTTATGTGGTGGTGTAAATATCATAATTATACAACGAATAAGAAATGTGTACATAATTATTAATAAATTTGGTGCCTTATTAGTGTTGTACCTCTTCCTATCCCTGTGAATATATATATCTATCAATGGATATTTGTGTACTGAATTTATTTCTGCTTTATTAATAACAGGGAACAATCATTAACAACAATTTTTTTATACTTTAAAGTTTTTAAACAACAACTCGGATGCATGCATTCATTGCATTCATCTACAAGTACTCAACAATATCACACTTAATCATAATATTAGGACAGGACATCATTAATTTAGCTTTACTAGCATTACCTCTAGTTCTCTTATTTAAAGATTTCTTTTCAACTAGGATTTTATGGAAAATTGGTAATAAGGATACATCTAAATTAATCTCGCTCATTGATGCTGTCGTACCGCCGGGTCCAATAGTTGTACTACTGCTACTTGTATCATGTAGCCTTCGTGGAACACTATAGCTGTGATAATATTTACTTAATTTGTTGTTACGATGATGATTATGATTTGGTTTTTGATAGTCTTCATCATCATCATCCTCATATTCTTCATCAGAGGCTATATATAATAAAGAGAAGGTATAAAAAACATGAATTTTTACTAAGATGAATTGAGACCTAACCTTTTCCTCGTCCTCTACCTCTTCCAGCAGAAATAACACCACTGCCAATAGTTCCAACAGCTAATAACTCATTAGTTGACTCACTTGGAATATGAGTTGAGCTTAAATAAATATTTGTTGAGTCCATATATCTCTTTTCTTTTTGTAACATAAGCCAAATATCATCTTGAGTTGTCATTGTTTTTCTTCGTTTCTCTACTCCAACAGCTTGTTTATTATTTGCCATTATACCACCTCTTCCACCAACACCAATACTACTAATACCATGATTACTAACAACTAAATCTTGACTGCTTTTCCATTTCTTACTATCTTCATCATCATCTTCACCTACATCAATTTGGCAAGCATTATTTGGTGATGGTCTTATTGTTGATTCATCTACTTTTTTAATTACAGAAAGCATTGCTGCGGCTGGGGCAGATGCTTTTCTCATTTTTGCATGTGCTGCTGCAAATCCTTCGAGTGACTTTTGTTCTAGTTGTTCTTCAATTAAAACAACTGATGATGTTTCTTCTTCTAATAGTAATTTATTTGGTTGTTGTAATACTTGAACGGCTGGTTGTGATTGTTGTACGGCTAATGAAGCTGCTAATGCCATTACTCCTGGATATCTGATGGCAGGTCTGAAAATTATGTATAATTAATTGGATAAGTTTAACTATAAATCATGTGAGTTAATTTGGGTTAGTATATAATTCATCAAATCACATCACAAAAAAAGTTAATAAAAATTACTTTTTCTCTTCTTCCTCTTCTTCTTCATCCTCATCTTCTTCATCACCATGTTTATAAAGCTCACCACCATCAGAATTTAATGAGTATAAAGAGCTGATGTCAGTATCTTTTTATTGTTAGTGCAAACAAATCAAGAAAAGGGAAAGCAATGTTATGCACACAAGTCAAACCAATAACACATATAATGTATAATGTAATCATAATCATCTTACCTTCCTTCTTTAAAATGTCAGATTTAGGTAAAGCCAAATTAACATTTTCAGCAACAATTTTCTGTACATACTCATCATCATTAAGTAATTTGCCAATAGCTTGAATTTCACTATCAATATCTTTAATTTGTTTTCTCAATTTACAATTATCTTGTTTGGCTTGTTTAAAAACATCATAAGAATATCCACTTCCACTAAGTCTTCTATTTCTTGCATCAGATGAAGAAACCATAAAGTATACTACTTCCATCTTTTCCACCACCAGTAGAATATTGTGAACATTTTTCACCTCCACCTGATTGATTTCCTGTTGTTGATAATTTTGTATTACTAGCTAATCCAAATTGTGGTTTAAGTGTTGTTCTCAATCTCTTATCAACTGTTCCTTTTGGATTTCTTTTAAGTTCAATAACTTTTGGCAAAAAGACTAAAGCAAAGTGTTGCCGTTGTACAGAAAATGATAAAAACTGAGATAATTAGAAATGAAGCATCTTGTTTGTCACTCAATACATGACTTAGTGGTGCTCCAAGTAAACACATCATGACAGAATTATAAACACTCATTCCAATATATTTGGAATCATTTAGTGCTGGAATTGAGACATGTCTCGTTTCCCAAGCTAAGAAGCATCCAAACATCTATATAGGACATAAAAAATTAGCTACAAAAGTAAATATATCTATGTGAATATGTATACCATTAAAAGTCCCTTGTATGCATAAATTGATCCAACAAAGTAATTCATATAATCACTTGTACAATATTCCATTTCAGGTCTAATGAATATATCTTCATTATTTGGATCAACATAAGCTTCAAGTGTTTTTGTTTGTCTGTACATAGGATCAAGAAAATGCCATGAGCTCATGATTGCAAAGTCTATAAAAAAGGACAAGAAGAGAGAAAAAAGATAGTAGACAATAAATAGTATAAAATTATTATTTAAATTCATTCATTAAATTACCAACTGCCAAAAGAATTCCAACAATGATAAATAATTGCATATCTTTGATAACTTTTTTGTTTAATTTGACATTTGTAAATATTGCAATGGACTTCAGTGTCAGTAAGAGTTTCATGAAAATAAAATGAAATTGACAAATGAATTAATGCTTAATTAAATTCGTTTGCTGGAAGAAAACTTACCTCTCCATGTTTTTGAAAACATTGATCCAAATGCTAAAGTGAACCCTGCCATTAATACCCATGCTCTTGTAGCACAAATATATGGAAATGCATCTATTGAAGTCAATTTAGAATTGAGACCCAAAATTATAACTGATGTATAAGTGAAAATACATCCAATAATTATCAAATTATTTAAATAAGGGGAAGACATTTTGATATATCTCTGATTTCTAAATTTTATATTGATTATAAGGAAGAAACATGAAAATAAGATTCCAACTGATGATACTGTTGTTAGTGCTGCAAATAATGTTATATTGACTCTTGTATGTTCTATGATTTCAATTGTTTGATCTTTTGGTGGTGTTTTCCCATTATTCCATACAATTCCTGATGAGCCTTTAGCAAAAAAGCTTAATGTTTGTGTTACTCCATCAAATTCTCCAACTTTAACTTCAGCACTGCAAATGAGGGTTTAGAATTTTAATGAGTCAATTTAATAATGGAATAATGTCTTAACTTACTTGACAGTATTGAATGCTATAGAAAACAAAAAAATATAAATAAATTAGTATAGACCAAGATGAATCAACTCCTTGGTTTCGTCCTTTTACCAGGTGCTTTCATCTGAAATGTCATATCATTTTTTGCTTTTTCCATTGGAGATTTTATGGGGCCCCCTGGAAAAAATCTCTCGTGGTTACATTCTAATTTCTTGTAATATAAAAATGGTGGTGGAGGCAAACTGAGACTTTCTTTTTTTTGCATTGGATGACTTTTTTGCATGAATTGCAACTTTTGTGATTCTATGAATAAGTATTAAATATTCTGTAAATATGGTTAGAAGATGCATTGTTAGTGGTTGTACTAACAGAAAGAAATTTCACAATGACGGATCAAAGCTTTTCTCATTTCCTTCTGTCAAGAATATTGAAACTAGGAACAGATGGCTACAAATTCTTGGAGTTAATGATGATATTAATTTAAGCAATTGGGGAGTTTGTGGACATCACTTTACTCATTCTGATTTTATAACTAACAGTCAAAAATTGTTACAAGTGGCCATTGGTGGTTGTACTAACAGAAAAAAATTTCACAATGACGGATCAAAGCTTTTCTCATTTCCTTCTGTCAAGAATATTGAAACTAGGAAGAGATGGCTACAAATTCTTGGAGTTAATGATGCTATTAATTTAAACAATTGGGGAGTTTGTGGACATCACTTTACTCATTCTGATTTTATAACTAACAGTCAAAAATTGTTACAAGTGGCCGTTCCTTCTCTTAATTTAAATAGTATGATTTATTTTTTAACATTTCAAATTCTGATGAACATTTTATCTAATGTACTCAATTATTAGATGACAATGGTGTATGTGTGAACGAGGGAGATGTAGAGCAGAATAATGAGACTCGCACTATTATGACTCAGACTGATTTGTGTATGAAAACTAACAATTTACATAAAATGCTTTTCCTAAATTAATTGACGCTTTCTAAATTCCAGCGTCAACAGAAATTGAAAACATGAGACATTATATAGGAGAAATGAGTGACCAAATCAAAAAGTTGAAATGTGAGCTTTCCAGATTGAAATATGTAATAAAAGGCAAAACCTCAAAAATTAATTCAGTCACGAGGAAAATGAGAGCAACTTCTAAGCTCACGTCTGTTCAAAAAAAACATTCTAAAATGCTATTACGACGATCT
>VCNE01001148.1:0-15730 GCA_009869805.1 Oncopodura yosiiana
TATTTCATTTTTTTCACTTTTCACCTATTTTAAAGTGGTGAAAAATTTCGAAATATTTCAATTTTTTTCACTTTTCACTTTTCAGTGAAAAATTTCACTTCCAAAGCTTGAGCATAATGTTAATTTCTATTCTTGGAATAGCTGCAGAGTCTGAAACAGAAGAGCATATGAAACTCATGCGTCACATGGAATGCTTATATAAAGCTAAGAAAATCGTAAGTTTAATTTTTAATTTATTCGAAAATAAACCTAACCTACTTTAAATTACAGGTGTGCCTAGGAACCACAGATGATACGGAGGACTTCTGCAATAAAGCAGAACTGAGCAGATACCCTCTCTTCATTGACAGCACTTGTTGTAAAAATAATTTGATTCCAGAAGCATACGTCACCGCGTCAACGCGCATATACAAAGCAGAAAGCCGAAATGCGACACGTGTAGCATATCAACAAGCTATAAATCAAACTTCCATGTGCTATAAATCTTTTTATGAAAAATTTTTAGCCATAGCAGAGTCTATGAATGTAACCATGACTGAAGTCGTAGGACGTAGGACGATGGATCACTGTTACGATCTTTGTTGCTTGAGACCCAATGCTACACCTGATGATATTACATTCAGTTCTCAAATCGTATTTGATGTTATTGGCAAACTTTTGAATTCTTATCCAAAGTCTACCAAGGAAGAATTGATGAGCGTTTTTAAAACCAAATTAAACAGTATGACTTTTAAAATTGAGAACAACACTTTTTCAATTATTTTTGATGACTTGGGTAATTCTTAATTTGCTACTTTGGGTGTTGATCTATTAGTAATTGTAATATTGTTATGATTTAGAGGAAGCCATGAAAGACCATAACGAATTAGTAAGATTAAAAAGCTACTGTGACATCTGGAGTATTGTTGTGTATATCAGACACTGGACTTCACTTCAAGTAATTAATTTGTTGTTCTCTTCTTAAGGTTAATATTTAAATCTAAATTAAATTTTATTTTAGTATTGCTTTGGTGAAACTTATGCTTCTAATTGGACCCAACGTCATTTTGTATAAGTTGTATAAAATAATTGTTGGCTGTTTGAATAAATTATCAGATTCATTAAAACTCTAAAGTTCTACTCTCACTTGAGTATTGTTTTTGTAATGCAATTAGTATGCGTATTTAATTAAGGGAGTTTGCTTCGGCTTTCAAAGATATGGAAATTAGTAATTTTGAAGTACTATATTGTTTATTCAACAAATCATTATTGAGTCAAGAATAAAATTTGTGGATTCAATTTAAACTTATTAACGCATACTCACGTATTTCCTAATGTTACTAATATAATTTGAGACTTTTCCACACGTAAGTTAAAATGTACATTTTGCTAATGCAATTGATACAGGCAAATATTTTTTATCATGGGAAAATTTGCATTTTTGTTTTTATGACATTTGAGTAGGATCTGTGACACAACCAGAAAATAAAACCATATTTGACAAACGATCCACAATTTGAAGAATAAATGAATGGTTTGCAACAAATGATGTAGTTTGTGGCATACAACGGCAATATAGGCTGTTTTCTCTGTCTCTCTATAGTGGTAGAAATTCCTATAAGATTTTGGTACAGACTCTAACACTGTAGATCGAGTCCGCTGCATTATTTGTAAGGTTACCTTGTAAGGCAAAACGATGCCATGAGCCTCAATTAACGGCAAAGAACCAATTGAAAATTTAGATCTTTGATACATCATGTAAACTTGAACACTCTGGGTTTCATTGATGTAAAACTTCTGGTTCATGGTACATTCCTTTCTAACCAAACCTAACCTATTCAGCCTTTCTCTTTAAACGTAATTCAATTTGTTCCTCACTTTCATCTACAAAAAATAACAAAACGAGAGAGCACGGAACTTTAGCCGTGAGATTGAGCCACACGTAAAATAAATTGAACTAAACTTACCTTCAGGCTCTTCAACGTGAAAAAATGGAGGTACTTCTGGTGTGAAAGAAACAATCCCGTTTCACATCATCAGGCAGCACCAATTGAGCAGACATCCAATACATAACTTCAGACGCAGGCACTTGTCCATCTTTCATTAATTGATTCATTGAGGAATAAATATTGTAAACTGATGAAGTAGATCTAGTCCTATGGAGCACAAACTCCGCATTCATGTTGGGGCGGTTGTATTGCACAACTATCAAATAAACATCGAAAATCAATTAAAAACATAGGGGTTTATATAAGAGCGGTAATCAGGCGCCAACGCTAAAACTTACCTCTCATAGCCTCCAACAGTCTCAACGTACATAATCCAACGTATTGACTTTTTGAAGATGTCGGGTATATCAAATAACCCATATTACGAAGAAGTTTGTCTTTACTATAAATCTTAAAAAAACTTTTAGCCTCTTCTTGAAATGCTATATCTGTTTCATCTTCTACTTTCATCTTGTTGATTCTCTCCTGCAATTCGATATATTGGACACCTTTTGCTGTTTTGTTTGACTCATAATAATAGAAAAGCTCAGATTCTGGAAAAATAAAAAATAAGTAATTATGATGCGGCTTTTCGGCGCCTTAAGTCTATGAAGGTAAATGAGTTCAGCTTTTTTGGCGCCTTAAATTTATGAGGTGAAATGAGTTCAGCTTACCTTCACCAAAATAGATTCGTCCTAATTGCTCAAAAAGATAGCGTTTCATAGTCAATATAAATTTTCTTTTACTAGCACTATCTCCTTTTGAAATAATGTTCCAGTCGACGGCATTGTCAGCGGTGGCCAAGCACATAGCTACTATTGAGGATGCTAAATGCTCTCCAGTTATCCAATTGACGTCTAATAGCTAGGAATCAGAAAAGATTTAGCCTACTTAGACCAAACTTTTATTTATTTATTTCAATTATGAAATTACTTACTTCCAAACCAGCATTAAAGCTGGCAATAATGTCGCCAAGTTTTGCTGGAATCAACTTGTTATCCCCTACATCTGGCCGAAGCCCTTCTTTCAAAATCTTCAATTTTGGCATTAACGTTTTACATGATTTTGATTTTGGAACTTTTTGGACACTTTTTTTAGTGGAACTTTTCTCGTTAACACTAGTATTGTGACTTTCACTTTCTGAAGCAGACATTGTTATCAATACACTCGTCACTGACTGGAGGAAGATATTTGTTTTTAAAAAAATTTTACTTTTCTATCTCTACGTGTTGGAGAAATTTTTTTAGTAAATTTTTTGAAGATGAAAGGAAAAGTTCACCACCTCCACGTGTAGAAATTTTGCCCTTCCCGCTGCGCGCCAAAACTCAGAACAAAGCAAATCTCCGCCCCTTCCCAAATTAACCACCTTTTCTCCCCCACGCGAGCGCCATCTGTTGGTCACGTGCAAACTGGCTGGAGGGAGGAAGCAATATTAAAAATTGGCTGATGCAATGAGTGCTTCAAAACTGGCTGGAGGGAGGAAGCAAAATTAAAAATTGGCTGAACGTAACCTAACCTAACCTGATTACTCCAAAGTCCCTTGAAATAAATGCCGTTAACCAATACTAAGCGTGTAAGGGAATTCAAAGCACCTAGGAATAAAGTTTGAAAGGATGGTTTCCTAAGTTATTAAATCTAAAATATGCCTATCAGATTATGTAATATTACTTGGCGAAACCAAATCCTTGATATTCTCTTTAGTAGGTTCTGTGACCCATGCATTGATAGTGTTGGCTGAGTCCTCGGGTTTTGAGAAATCCAACTGATGTATCTCTGCCAGAAAGTTGAAAAATTGTGCCAGATATCCGAGTAACCCAATAATTTAGATCTTTGGACGTTGAAGCAACTCAAAAAAGTGATGCGAACAAATCGGATATATGTAATTCAGTATTTCGATCGAAAAAAAACTCTCTCTATAACGGTCATGCGCTTCATTTGTTCCGAACACCGTTATAGAGACTGACTCTGTTTATAAGAGTGCTGTCTATAACGTGGAAACTGTTTGGCTCTTGGACCACCATTATAGACAGATTCCACTGTACTATCCCACCACATTCTTAAACGGATTTGTCTTTCGGCCTAAGTATCTCTCTACGCGACACTCAAATTTCCGTAAAGTGAACTAAAACACAATATAAATTATTAATCATTTTGTAGTTTGAGGAAAAGTGATGTTACCGTAGATGTTCTAGTGAATTTACAGTTTTATGTATTTAAAATCAGATATTCTCAAGTGGGAACATTCTTCAAATTAGGTGAGCTTAAACTCATGTTTTTAACAAGTACTCATCAAAATAATGCAAGCCTTAGTCAAGAAAAAGCAATTCCTTTAAAGTAAATTGAAGATTTACTCTAGCATATTGAAAAACTATTAGCAACAAGTATAGAGAGATACTCTTATCCTTGGAACATATTTTAATACGTAATGCCCTGGGTTCCTCAATGTCTCAATAAGGTGACAACAGTGACTAACTGCAACATTTAATTACATTAAATCAATCCTCGTTAATTGCCTCTATATAATAATTTTTCTTCATTGGTAAACGACAAACTAACAACCGGACTTAATTTTTTAAATAGAGTACTCAATTACTCATGGAATCAGCTTCTCAATTAATGCCATACTGTTCCTATGCGTTACTTTACTTCATTTCCTTAAGTACGTTTATGCAGTAGCTCTCTGTAGGCATTGTAATATTTTCCTGTTTGCTTACATTCTGCAACTACATCTTGCAAAATCCTATCTCTAATGTCAAGGAGTCAAGCCCAATGTGACAAGTAATCAATTGAACTCTATACACTCCATGTAAATAAATGGGCTTCTGCTTAGCATAATGTTGAACTTGTTGGCTATAGCTCATTCAAAATATTACATACATTACATAAATGGGAGTGTAACTACATAACTTGATACTCACTTTTCTTTTCCTCTATCAACAAAATTTAATTCAAAGCTCACTCTTAAACTCTATTCTCATCATAACAAAAAACCACAGTACTCTCTCTCAGTTTCATTCATTGCCAAAAAGACTGTTCAGCATTTCACTGCCTTTGCAATGTTAGTCTCTTACGTTATTAAATTACTATGTATTAAAAGTTAAATATTATAGCTATGGACGGCTCAATTTTATTTTTATTTACTATCGCTGTACTTCTTAAGTCATCAGGTAAGTAATAAAACGAATACGCTATACTACGTCGATAACATCCATCATTCAAATTTCATTTTCTACAGACGCCGCCACATGCTTTGGAAATAATTGGACTCTTTACAAACAAGATTTATGTCTGAAACTATTTGACCAGCGCTTGACTTAATGACCAAGCAACTCAACTCTGTTCAACAGAAGCTCAAGAGTCTGAAGAGCCTTCACTAGTAATTATTAAAAGTCCCGAATTTCAAACATTTGTAAAAGACTTGGTAGAAAGTTCAGCTGTAATACATAACGTTTGGCTTGGTTCAAAATATAATAGCAATTATGACACGTTTCAATGGATTGATGGTGAAGATGTACAAAATTCATCGCTACTTACTCTCAATAATAACAGTAGTGAGCAATTAGAGTGTTTAAGCATGAAGTATACAGCGAATCTTACTATGGATATGTCATCAGAAGGCAAATGGGTAGCGACATCTTGTGGGGAAAGAAATATTGCGATGTGCCAAAAGCTTCCTGAATGGTGCTTGGAAGATGCTGTGAGGGAACTAATTCATGTTAAAAGGCAAATGAAGAAATCCCAAGAGATTCAGTATCAATTAAGAACTTTTATTATTGAGCTACAGAGAAATCAGACAGTGCAAATTCAAGAATTGAAAATGGAGCTAGAGGAACTTCAAAGTGGAGGAATCATTCCACCTCTTATGAGGAACGATTCAGGTTGGATTTTTTAAAAGCACGTCATTATGGTTACTATAGTGGGCTGTGTGTATAACGTAACTCTAAAAATTTTCAATTTTCTACGTTATAGAGAGAGTGATAAAGACAAACTCTCTCTATAGGGTAATTTGAAGCAAGATAGCATAAATTTCGTTATATAGAGTGTCGATGGTTTTTATTTACTATTGGTCTATGTACATATATTGTTAATATGGTGCTCGAAGTAAAGTTTTACGACACGAGAAAAGTTTGAAAGATTTTAAATATTGGTGAAAGTTTGTCAAAAACGGTAGGAAATATATAAGGTAAGGTGGCATTTTGAGTCAATTTACGTTATAGACAGCGTAACTTTTTATAAAATACCGTGAAATAGTTTTCAAAGGCAGGTTTCCGTTATAGACAAATCCGTTATAAAGAGAGTGAGTGCAATGTATTAACATAGGGAATTAGACTGGAGACTGAGATTACTACGTTATAGACAGAATTACGTTATAGAGAGAGTCCACTGTATTAAATATAAATGTGTATATTTCTACAACAGATGGTGCCACACTAAAAACACAAATTGCCGAACTTCGCCAACAGCTTGAAGAAGAAAAGGCCAATTCGGCCAAAACAAGAGCTGAATTTCTGGAATTTAAAGATGAGCTAAGAGATGCCATAGAAGACTTGAAAAAGTTCCGTGAAACTCAAAGAAAAACAGGGAATGATGATTCGCCTACAATTTTACCTCCTGATTCTTCTAACCCAATTCAAAATAAATTTGAAAATCTTCAAAATGAGATATCACAACTACGTCAACAATTGCAAGAATTAAATTCCACAATTACTGCAGCTCAAAGTCATAGAAAAAATGTAAGTGGGCAACTTGAGAATCTGAATTCTGATTTAGAATCAGTCAGGAGTAGCAATAGTGAACTTAATTCTAAACTTGAGGGAGTCAATACCAAAGTTGGAAATGCTGAAGGACAAATTGTAGAGCTATTTAAAAGAATTGGTAATCCAACTCCAAATTCTAGTGAAGATGATGGCGAGCTCCAGATACTGCGTCAGCAAATTCAAGATGTTGCTGTGTCCTTAAACTCAACTTTAAAACAGTTTAGTAGGTATGCTAGAAATGCTACTGCTGAACGCAAGGGACTTCGTCAACAAATTAAAAGTCTTGATGACCAATTTGCCGCCTTAGATATTCAAAAACTTCAGGATGATATTGACACAGCTAAATCTGACGTGAGAGAACTTGAGCGCCAAATTCAAATGGCTGGTTCAACTATAGGTGTCACGAGTGACACGAGCCAATTATTTAACATTTTTGAGCAAAATATCAATAATATTACTCAACAGCTTCAACATTTCAATTCTACTGTCGCCAGTTGCTGCAAAAGTACTGAGGAAGAATTGGAGCAACTTCAAAATAACGTTTTTGCATTGCAAAGCAATTTGGCTGCTTTGAATCTAACGTTTCAAAATTCCGCGCCAGAGACTGGTGACAATTTGAGAATTAACCAACTTGAAGAAAATTTGGCTTCAGCTCAATTAAACATTAGTGACCTGTATTTAAAGCTACAAAATTTATCAGTTGGCCCAAGCAACAGTGATGATAATGTTATTCAAAAGTTGAGAGAAGATGTCAGCACTGTTAAAACAAATTTTACTGATGTCTATCAGCAGCTACAAATTATTAATTCTAAAGATGAGACAGAAAGGATTTTTCAGCTTGAACAAAATTTAAATACAGCCACGGCTAATATTATTACTTTGCAAGAAGATGCCGGTAGAAATGTCATTGAGCTTAATAAGAAATTTCAGAATCTAATTTCAAGCATTAGCTTAACCAACGGAACCACTAGTGCTGAATTCCAAAGTCTTCAGCAACAAATCTTTGCAACCAACGCCAATGTAACTAAAATCCAGCAAGATTTAGGGACAGCAACTGGCGAATTTCAAAGTATCCGACAAGAGATTGGTGCAACTAACAACACTGTTGCTAATTTGCAAACAGAAATTCTTAAGCTGGAGGAAAATGACGTAAAAACTGTGGCTAATGTAACAAAAATTCAACAGGAGTTACTCATAGCTAGAAACAATATAACTCGCCTTCAGCGAAATAACGGGCGAAGAGTTCAAGAGTCTATTTCTAGGCTTGAAGGTAATATAACTCAAATTCGGCAAGATGTCATGTCTAATAAAGATAATTTAAGCCGCTTGGATCTGGAAGCCAGAAGCAATGTTACAATGCTACAAGAATATATTAAAAGCAATGTCACTGAGTTTCAAAAAGAATTTGTTGCATCCAAGAAAAATATTAGTGATCTTAAGCAGCAGCTAGAGAATGCAATTTTACAAATTAATAGTGGAGGAAATAATAAAGGAGCAACTAGTGATGAATTACAAAATCTTCGGCAACAAATTGTTGCCACTAATACCAATGTAACTAAAATTCAGCAAGATTTAGACACAGCAAATGGGCAATTTCAAAGTCTGCGACAAGAGATTGTTGCTACCAACAATACTGTACAAGAAGAAATTCTTAAGCTCCAGGAAAATGATATAAATACTCTGGACAATGTAACTAAAATTCAACAAGATTTAGGAGTAGTACTGATCAATGGGACTAGTGGAATCCAAGAATCTTTGGTTAGGCTTGAGACTAATTTAAGTCGTTTGGATCAAGAAACCAAGAACAACACTACAATGCTGCAAGAGTATATCAACAGCAACGTCACTGAGTTTAAAAAAGAATTTATGACATCCAAACAAAATATCAGCAGTCTTAAGCAGCAGCTAGAAAATCTAACTATCAACAGTAGCGGAAATGATGCTGAAGCAAGTAGCGCTGAATTCCAGAGCCTGCAGCAACAAATTGTTGCCACTAATAACAATGTAACTCAAATTAAGCAAAATTTAGACACAACAAATGGACAACTTCAAAGTCTGCGACAAGAGATTGTTGCTACCAACAATACTGTACATGAAAAAATTATTAAGCTCCAAGAGAATGATATAAATACTCTGGACAATGTAACTAAAATTCAACAAGATTTAGGAGCAGTACAGATAAATGGGACTAGTGGAATCCAAGAATCTTTGGTTAGGCTTGAGACTAATTTAAGTCGTTTGGATCAAGAAACCAAGAACAACACTACAATGCTACAAGAATATATCAACAGCAATGTCACTAAGTTTCAAAAAGAATTTGATGTATCTAAACTAAATATAACTAATCTTCAGCAGCGTCTTGAAAATTCAACTTTACAAAATAGCAGTGGTGCTAATTATAGTGGTGACATAAGTCAGATTCAACAAAATATTGGAGACGTGACTAAAAGATTAGATACACTGGAAGCATCAGTTAGAAATGTTAGTGCTAATATTACACTGGTTGGTTCTGATATTGACAACTTGAATTCCAGAGTTGATTCAGCTATGAATACAGCTCAACAATTTAAAGGAGAACTCTCGTCAAGGTTGGACACATTGGAACCTGTGCCAATTGGATTTATTTATATAGAATACTATCAACAATTATCACCAATACAATTATGGCCATCTATGACTTGGAGTAATGTGACTTCTGAGTATGGTGGTCTCTTTTTTCGAGCACTTGGGACAGAAAACGGGACATCACGCTGGGGAGAAATTCAAGAGGAATGTTCAAAAAGAATTACTTCAGTGCGCAGTGCGATAGAGAGTGGACATCCGACTACAAATTTCGCAAGTAAAATAAACCTTGACGACAAAACCTTAGTTGGTGGGTGGACAAAAAACGTTGCTTTTGATTCCTTTTATATACCTTCTACTGATCGAGAGCGTAGCCATGGAGGAATTTCATTTTTTACTGAGGCTTGTACAGAAGTTCGTCCAAGAAATGAAGCCATTAGGATTTGGAAGCGAATTTCTTAATCCATACATTTAACTCACTAATATTGAAAGAGCCTGTGTCCATATAATGAGAAAGCGAACCCCGGTTGATTTGCTTAAATTTTTCATAGTTTTTTCTTGGATACATGTCACAATAATTTAAATCTTTAAACATCTACTGGGATTCAAGTTAGAAACCCAAAATTTACGTAGGTGAATACTCAATTATCTTAGTACCACAGTTTCATATTTTAGTGGCTACCACATTTTTATTGTGCTATGAAAAAGTTGCTACATTTGGTCCTTTCATTGACTCTGTTTTCTTATCAAGCATATGAACCAAGATTAAAATTTCTTTTCTGTACTATAAAAGTAATAAAACTTTTCTTTGAGTTCTATGTATGTTAAAGGAGTTAAGAACCACAAGTTGATTAACATTCTTTTTTGTGTTAATTACTTCGGCATATTCCTAACCACAAATTTCTTTTATCTTGGCATCTCAGTTAAATAGGAAAACCACAGCATAAAATGCTCATTCACTCCATTCACTTAACTCCACTCATAACAAATTAGTCTTAACATGATAGCCCAGTCACAAAACCCGTTACAACTAAAATGTCTACAGTAACAAGTTTTCTAGTTATATTTACTCACCTACTAATTATAACTAGGACTAAGTCTTCATTTAACTTTTATTGTACGAGTGAATTTTCATTGTATGGGAGTAATTCAAATTTCGCTTGTCGCAGTAACTACATAGAATGTATTGAGAATCCTAAGTTTGGAAATGCTACGCCAGTTTTAGGTAAACTTTCAATACAGGTACTTACA
Organism: Oncopodura yosiiana; assembly: GCA_009869805.1. NCBI lineage: Eukaryota > Metazoa > Arthropoda > Collembola > Entomobryomorpha > Oncopoduridae > Oncopodura > Oncopodura yosiiana. Next base: position 10,538 of record VCNE01001148.1, read on the forward strand.
CCTTGACTTGTAATCTAAAGTTCATTTGGTTTAAAATTATAGTCCGCTATTTGCAGACCAATACTCTAGAGCCATATACTATATTTGAATGCAAAGGACCACATCCACTTAGCCTAGAGTATACAGGAAAAGCCATTTGTTCATCGGTAGAACTTTACTTAGAAAATTTCAATTGGCATAATATGTTCTACATGCACGTTCGGCAAAGAAACTCAGAACCTCTTGATATAATGGAGATATTTAATATCTATGAAATTGCGAACCAGACGAATAATCTTGTCATTTACGTTTTCAATGGTTCGTCACTTTTTTAAATATCAAATTTTATATTGAGGACTTCCTTATATTGCAGAGCCATCTCAAGCACCATATCTGCAGCAACCCGAAAACGGCAGATATGAATCAACGTTATTGCCAAATAATAAATTGTTATTACAGTGTCCAAGCAAGAAATGGAATGCAAATGTATCTTTAATAACATTACCCAAGGTATGTTTTATAGAGTTGCGGTTTTGTGCATAAATACTAAATGCAAATTAACTTCACAGATTCCATATCGGTATGAGAGAAATAAACAATATGATCCACGGAAAGGATTTATCATTGACCAAACTCCATTCAATTTCAATTATTCTTGCTGTATTAAGTCAACTAATGATTGTGTAAATGGAACTCATTCGATATATGGTCGCATTTCATTTCATCGATCTAGCGAAAAGTTGAATACTAGTTTTGATATTGTGCAACGAGATAATTGGCATAGTGAAATTAGTTGTATGGAAAGAGACCATTACTTGATTCATGAGGAACGAGTGTACAAACAGAGTAGTGTAGAACTAATGAGAAGTTGTCTACTAAAGGTAATTATTTTTGTTAAAATTTTATACTATACTTTAAGCAAGTGCACAGCGTAACAGGAAACACAATTCTGATAAGAGTAATTTTAGTACTGTTTGTGGTAAGACAAACCAAGACTGCGGTCAGCTAGATGGCTAATATTTACTCTTATGAGCCAAGAACAAATAGAGTGGTTGCACTTTATGTAATATATTATTTCAAATCTAATGCACTATCTTTGATCTGAAAATGTGTTGCCTTTAATAGCATTACGTAAAAATGCACCAAACGTTAACTGGAGGCGAACTAACAATTTTCGTGTTGCTATCTCGTAACCGACCTTTAGAGAAGTTTTAATTTACTTTTCTTACTTTGCAGAAACAATTTGCCGACAATGAACTAATGCCTTCAACAGTAACTTCAAATAGTTATTCCGGAATACTAACCTGTGTAAACAAGGATAACCATTCTGATCGTTATGCTCAAGGCTACTTTTATGGTTTAGACCGGAAGCTATGTAAGTTCATATCTTACTCAAATCCCAAACTATTAAACTAACCTAATAATCCTCTCTACCTCAGATCTAAATTCGCAAGAAGCTCATAAAGCTAATGCTTTAATATCACTCGAAACAGAATTCCCAAGATCCAGTAACTACTATACTGGAGATGTACTACAATTCGTATGTAAATATGTACCTTCCATACTGATTTTAAATGGGCACTGGAATATATATTATAAAAACGGAACAGTGGCGTCAGATGATCGTAGTTCTCTCCATGATGATACAATTGGCAAGTGCCGATTAAGAAATTTTAAAGCTCAATAACTACCTAATCAGGATTTACATTTGATTTAACGTCATTTGATTATAGATGCACAGTGGGCTCAACGAAGATATGATTTGATATATACCGAATTTAAATTTTATATTGAAGCTTCTTCATCAATGGTTGCCTTCAGTTGCTGGATGTACATGTGGAACTCAGCAAAGCCTATAGAATCAAAGCTATTACAATATAACATACATGGTACTTAAATCTCTTACTATAATACATAATAATTCCTTACTCTCAACTTTCTTTAATTTTGAATTAGATAAAACGCCACCAGTAATTCAGGCTACAAGTCAAGATATCATATTTGAACTAGGGCAACAGAAGCCCCATTATACATGCTATGTCATAGGCGATCCTCTCCCTAAAGTATATTGGGTTAAAGAAAATGAAGCTCGAAGGATTAGTAGCAGTGCAATTTTAAATTTTGAAGTTGCCAATCAGAGCATTGAAGGACGTTATACTTGTTATGCGGAAAATGAAATTAATACTACTAGTAAAACATTTACTGTCAAAGTGAATAATTCAACTGCAAAAAGTTTTTGGTTAGTTTCGGTCATTTGGCTCTTTGCTGCATTGGGAATTTCTGCAGTTGGTTTATACTTTGGAGTTTCTTATATTCGTAGACTTCGAAAAATTTCAGTAAATACCATTACTATCATACTGGCTTATAATATTCAACCAAAATCCACTTTACATGCTTTACAGTTTCTTTACTAGTGGTGGAGTTTTCTAAGGTTTCTCATGATGTTATATGGAAACTGCTATGAAGAGCATAGGTTGCTCCGGTTGGATTGTACATAGGAACACACTGAAGTCACTAACTAACTGACTGACTAACCTAACTAACTGACTGACTAACTAACTGACTGACTAACTAACTAACTGACTGACTGACTAACTGACTTAACTAACTAACTGACTGACTGACTAACTGACCGACTGACTTAACTAACTAACTGACTGACTAACTAACTGACTGACTAACTAACTGACTGACTAACTAACTGACTGACTAACTAACTGACTGACTAACTAACTGACTGACTAACTAACTGACTGACTAACTAACTGACTGACTGACTAACTNACTGACTGACTAACTAACTGACTGACTAACTAACTGACTGACTAACTAACTGACTGACTAACTAACTGACTGACTGACTAACTAACTGACTGACTAACTAACTAACTAACTAACTAACTGACTGACTGACATAACTTAACTTAAACACAAAACCAACCTGACCATCAGTCAGTCAGTTAGTTAGTGACTTCAGTGTGTTCCTATGTACAATCCAACCGAATGGCCCTTGGTTGACTATTGTAGACTACTTGTTATTGAAAGAAATGTGATAAGCCTGTGGTTTTATTTAGATATTGACTAGAGAAGAAATTGAAGAGTTTCGTTCCGGAAAAGTTTTCAGTGCTGACAAAATGGCTAATGAATATGATGGAAACTTGGCTGTTCAAAGTATGCCTTATTGTCCCACTCTAGAAATTAACGCTCGAGATTTTCAAATTGGTTTGCTATATTAACTACATATAAGTATTTTTATTGTGCAAAAATAAGTTGGCTTTACTGTTAAGATGAAAAGGCCATTTTGGGCAAGGGAGCTTATGGAACAGTGTATCGAGGATTATACAAAAATACAGCGGTCGCTATTAAAACAGCGGACCCTTCAGCCAAAGAATATGTTAAATCATTACTAGCAGAATTAAAAGTAATGGCTCATGTCAATGGTCATCCTAATATTGTTTGCTTGCTTGGAGCAAATACAACAAGGCTTCAGCAAGGTTACAGGAGCTTAAGAAGATTAACACTGACAATTTAAGTAGCTTAAATATTTTTCTTATTTTTAGGTATCGTATATCTTCTCATTGAAATGTGTTCTCTGGGAAGTCTAGAAAGCTATTTGAGGAGTCATAAGAATAAATTTTTGAATAGTTGGAACAGATTGATATTGTAAGCCAGAATTTTATATTTAATGGATATTTTGTAATGTGTGTTAATTTTTAAAAAAGAGAGGGATATTCAAATGTTGATATTCGAGATCATGTAACTAAATATGAACTTCTGCAATGGTCGATTCAAATAGCGGATGCAATGGCTTTTATAACAGAAAAAAATGTTGTACATGGGGATTTAGCAACCAGGTGATCTTCACTATTTTCGGGTTAGGCAGAGGATATAAAATATAATAATTCATTTTATATATGCTAGGAACATTCTACTAACAAATGAGAAGAATGTGAAGCTGACAGATTTTGGACTCTCTAGACAATTGTATGAGTATACTGTATATATTAAAAAGAATGCGGTACGTATATATATTATATGGTACTGTGAGTTCTGTATAAGAAATCCCAAAAAACATATTCGTCTATAGGCACCATTACCATGGAAATGGTTGGCGATCGAGACTCTGGCTGAAATGAAATTTTCTGAAAAATCAGATATCTGGGCTTTTGGTATATTACTCTGGGAAATATTCTCACTTGGTGATACACCGTATCCCGGTTTATCATGGAGTTTGCATTTTGTTCAAGAGCTCCGTAATGGACTACGATTACTTCCACCATTATATGGCAATGAGATATTGTTCGTTATACATATATCTTATTACTAATAGATACTAATGATATACTTATTGTGCTTTTATTTGATTAATACAGATATCGAATAATGATTAAATGTTGGCACATTGATCCAAAATTACGCCCTACATTTCCTCAATTGAAAAGAAATTTACTATTTCTAGCGGACTCTAATGAAACTACTTCATCTCATTATTTGAATTTACAAGATAAATATAACGGGGAAACCATTTTGTAATAAATCTGTTTTCTGCTTAAAGACTTTCTAGGAATAAATATGTAAATATATTCAGTAGTTTCAAAGTATATTTTCCAAGGATATATTGTTAGTCACTTATACATACTCCTAATTTACTAATTTTATTTTTATTAGACATTTTTTCTGTTTTACGTGACTAGAGATTAATAGTTTATTTAATTCTCAACGTTTCAATAGTTAATCACTATCTTCTTCAGGAGAAAATTACAAAAATATAATTTTGGTATAGTTTCCAAAAATTATGTACAACAAAGTAACAAAATTCAATCACAGAGTTACATATAAATTGAGACATAGCAACATTGTCAAGATTTGAGAAATGGAGTCAAAAAAGTTTATTTTTATATACAATTCCAATATTTTAAAGATTTAATTACAATTTTTGCTAATTAACTACACAATACAAACATCTTACTTAACGTTAGATATATTTCAAAGTATTTTTGCTTCCCATCGCACAGATTCCTACAGTAATAAAGTTAATACCCTCCTCAAGTGTCTCTTACATTCAACAAAAAATACTAGCACGGCTAACACCCAACTAAAATTAAGAAAATATACAAACAAACTACGAGACCAAATCGAATTCATTGTAATATACTTTGGCTGCCTTTGCTCATAATCATATATCTCATTGACTCTCGCATGCCAAGAATAATT
>VCNE01001150.1:0-11211 GCA_009869805.1 Oncopodura yosiiana
ATATACATATTCATAGCAATTTTTATGTAGATTTATTATAAGCTACACACAACAACACAATCATATATATAAAAGAGCAAACTATTACGCGTGACACTGTTGACAGTTTAGTGATAAATGTATATTTTCAGTATATATGATGAAACTTTATACATGTATAAATTTATATGCCCAAACTTTTTTTTTGTCCCTGGTGTGTGTTCTGTCAACAGATAACGTCACTTTAACACTTGTATACATATCCATACAGAAAAAAGTCTTGAATTTCTAATGTCTACGTGATAAAAGTAAGCATATAAATGAATGAAAATATTTTTTATCTAACAAGAGTAAAATGTCAAATACTCGCAGCAACTAACCTTTGAGCTCTGTCCTAGATTCATCTAATGAGAAATGGTACTTGTTAGTGTGACAATGAGACACACATTATTTATTAATTTCTATTATTAGATAAATTAATAACTTTTACCTCAACTTCCCTCTGCTTAAAGTTACCCACAAGGTAAATATACATTGTAAAAAGTGTAATAATGTATTATGCAGGAGAAAGTCATCATGAAAATTAAAAGTAGTACTCTATGAATGTGTGCACATATCTGCTCTAGACATATCAGTTTAAGTGAATATTCTGACTCTCTCTACTCTCTGAAATCTCGTAGGTGTGTTACATATATAGAGTCACATGTTGCTAGAATTAGCATTAAAATGTCATTTGTAGTACTATATAAAAGCTTATACTATGAAGTTATATAACATAGTCTCTCTATACTTCTGTACCTGACAACATTTTATACACTTTCCATTGCAGAAAGTGTGCAGTTGATCTAACTCATTTTATTTCTAGAGCAAAAGGAAAAGAGAGAGAGAGACGTAAAATGCAGATAGCATTATTATAGAGATAAAGTAACTTTGTGTTTCATATGTGGTTTAGTTCTCCTTCTAAAAGTTTATGTGTTTGTAGATTCCACTGAGAAATAAAGTGAATATATATAAAGGCAATTCCATTACATATTCAGTGTCAACTTCAACTCTATAGTATTTCTTTCACAGACACGACAGTTAGTCTGACAGGATTTTTTGCAATGACAGCTCCATTAGCTTAATCTGTTTTACTTGTAGAAGAAAGACAGTGATGTGAGTTGACTGTGATGCATACTATAGTATATCTCATGATTATTATACAAAGTGAGCTAGAATAGGAATGCTCTTAATTACAATGACAATGACAACGACAGGACAGCTATTATACTACTAATACTAGAGAAAGATTTACGTCCTGAAGTTGTAAATGTCATGGCTTGCTCACATTGCCCCTACTTCTACTACTGCTATAGAGTAAATGCTGAGCATTGAACTTTGTATTATACATATTTATTGGTATATATGTACATACATAATATAACCAACAAGAGTTAGCACATTGTGTGTAACCACACCTTCATCATCAGAATTTAATTTGGTTCTCAGCAGGTGTACAGCTGAGAGGTAACAAGAAAATATATGCAATAGGGTCATGAGCATTGCACTGGACTCCCTGAAGATATACACTAATTTTTCTTCCTTTCACCACCGACAACTTATTGCCTCTCTCTACCTGCCAATGTAAGGTAGAAAGGTAATGGGCAAATACATAATGTTTCTCGTCTCTATTGCGGCACCTACTTCTTTCTCTCTTATACCTTTGAAAACCAGGTCAGTGTTGGAAATTAACCTACTTTTCCTTTTTCTTTCTACCACCTCTTGTTTTCTCTTGCTCGTTACTCTCTCTTATGTTGTCAGTGTCTATGTACTTTTTTTCTCTTCAAAAAAGTTTTCTCTACACTTACTACCTGTCTGATTTACTCTTTAGCTGTCATATTTTGCCCATTTACCATTACATTGTATACACTATAAGCAATATAGTTAGTATATCTACAACTACGTTCTTTCTCCTTGTAGTCTATGTTTTACTTGAAAACAAAACACAATTGATCAATCTTTTTTCTCAACGTCAATCTTTTCTCTACTCCTTTCCTCAACTAGTTTAGTGTAGCTTTTTCTAGCAGCTCATTAAATCCTAAATAAACCTGTATTGATTTTAGCTTGTCTCAAGTTATATTTTTTTATTGTTACTACCAACATAATATGTACATACAAAAGCTTTTCTTATATTATGTTTCTCTTAAATAACCTTTAGATTTATACAGTAAGGTTCAGAGCACACACTGATTCATTTTTTTTGTAGTAAAAAAGGAAGAATAAACTCAACAATAAGTAGGCACTTTTTGATGGACATGAAATCTTTGTAGCCTTGTAGCATCATTACGACAACAAGTAGGTATGTATCATATTATTGTAGTAAGTAACATATTGTACAAAAGCTTTAATACTCTCTTCTTTTTCGTCGTATAATACTATCCATTATGTGTTCCTTCACAATGATGAGCTACATTTATTTTCTCTTTTCACAATACCTGTCCGCTCTACATTGCTTTTGAAAGTATTCTTGTCTCTCTCATAAGATCTTTCTCTTTTACTTTCTTTCATCGTGTCTCTTCACAAGGAAGAGAGAGCGGCTACACAATACAGTAGATGTGTATTCTATATATATAACTTTATGTAAGCATATGACATACATAAAAGTTTGTGTATACCTATATATCACTCTTTTCTTCATATATTATCCTTCTTTCTATCTTACTGATAGATCAGGCATGCAATTTATTTGAGTTGCCAAAGACGAAGAGAAAGAAGAGATAGAAAAAAGTAAGTCTTAGTCAAAATAATATGTACGTACATACTATACATATATATGTATATACTACTAGTAGTAGAGCAGAAGAAGAAGAAGAAGAAAATATGTGCTTTACTTCTTAGTACTCTACTCTACTTTCATATAGTACAACTATTGTATAAGAAGACTAGTACAATATTCTTAGAAGAAAGCCTACGTATACTAAGTAGAAAGCGAAAGTATAAAAGTGGGAAGAGAGATAGTATGTCTGTTTTTTAGTGGAAGAAGCGAACACACAATATAATATATTATTCTTGGAAAAAACTTGCTAGTAAAGTGTATTGGTAAAATACTATGATGTTGTTACACGACGTGGTATTACAATTTAGTGCTTGCATTCACTCTGCATTGCACAGCAAGAGGAAAAAGAGAAAACTGTTTTTCTCTCCACTTGAGTCCATTTCTCTACTTTCTCTTTTTATCCTAACCTTCTAAGGTCTAGTACACTTTACTAGTAGCATATGCGTTTCTCTTACACCCAAAGGTACACAAAACATAACTCTTCTCTTTTTTTCGATTTCGTTTTTCTGCACGAGAGCTATAGTCAAGCCACATAGCAGCGGTTTAAAAAAGAGTGAAAGAGTTTTGGTAAATGTGTCACGAGGCGTGGTTCTCTATGTGTGTATAAACATGTAAGCCATAAGAGTATAAGTTCCAGAAAAACCACTTTGTCACCCGATGATACCATTATACAACTGTTATTTTTACCAGGTTCACTCTGTTCCTAGTTTTTTTTCCTTCCAGAAGAGACTTTGTAGGTTACAAACACGAAAAATTTCTTCTCTCTCTCTACCTCGTGCTCGTGCTCTTTTACTCATCGGTTCATCTTTTGGAATGTGAATGTCATGTTAGGATAAATAAGGATATGTAGGTTACTCGTCAGAGTCACAACATATGTGCCATAATGAAATATGATTGCATTTTTTTTCAATTTTACGCTTGAAATACATTTTCCAAAAGTTTTTTTTTGTCATTCATATTTTTTTCTAAGGAACAAAATATGAAAAGAGTTTCCATCGATTTCATGAAAATATATAGACAGGAGAGACAGAGAGTGACAGACAGAGCAGAAGAGGGAGAACTCATATGAGATGCTTCGTCTTCTTCTTGTGAGTGGCAACCAAGGATGATATGAGAAGATTATTGTACTGTGTGTGTGGTGTATTCTAGTTGTTGCAAACTTGAACATCATGTATATACCACGATCAGACCAAAAGCTTTTACATAGCATTTACGTGTACTTTATAGCCATATAGCTTTTCTCGTCGTTTTCTTCCGGAACGAGAGAGCTGCTAGTATTTGGAACTCAGGTTGACTTAGCTGTACTAGGAATTGGGAACTTGAAGCAACAACTCTGTTGTATAAAGTAGAGAGAAATTTTCTCTCTTTTTGGTAGTAGAACACAAACGGACACAAGCGCACTGCTCACATAAAAAGAGACAGGCCAGGCACATACACATATATAAAATTACTAGCGTCACAAAAGCATATTGTGATAACCTGGTGCAAGAGAGAGAAAGAGCTGAGACATAAAAGTAGCTGCTAGAAAGCATCCTTAAAGGAAAAGCAAAGGTAAAATCAATAGACTTACCTTATAAACTGCATAGCACTAACATCATCAGCTCACTCACTCAGTTTTATGAAGAGAAGAATTTTTTTTCCTCACTCAACTATTTTCTCTTGCTCAGAGAAGAAGAAGAAGCAAAAGCATCTCAAACTCAACAGCCCGTAGAAAGAAACTTTATAAGATAAAAGCTCAAAGAAAGTGAAAGAATAATAGTCTTGTGTTTATATTCTTGTGTTACTTCAAAATATCAACTTGTGAGATATAAGAGAAGACCTTTCTTTCTTTCTTTACGGTTAGTAGAGAAGAAAAAAAATATACTCAAGTGTGGCGAAAAGTGCTGTAGCGTGTTTATGTTGTGGTTGATAGCGGTAGTAGTGAAAGGAATAAGAGAAAGTGAGTGATAAGAAAAAAATGTGTTGAAAGCAACATATATGTACAATATACTGTAGTACATAATATATAGTTTACCAAATAGTATATTCACTTTGAGTATTCAGTGAAAAAAGGGAACAAGGTAAGAAGAGAGAGTTAGATTCTATGTTATGTGAATCGCATGCATAACCACCTGTTGAAAGTTGTGAGTCAGTCTTTTCTAACTTACGTTTGTAGCGTTTTAGTAGATACACGTAGTCTTTTGATATCCTCATGATGATGATGTTGTAACTTTGACTCATTCTTTCCAGAAGAGTTGCACTTTTCTCATAACATTAAAGTATCCTGTTATCTTTTCACTTAGTGACGCGTGGCTGCTGCCAGAAGTTGTTGTTTCTATATACTTAGGAAAAATAATTTCCGGTATATATTCTTTTTTCAAGTCAACATGATGTCATATAGCCGAACGTATGGAAAGACCAAGTCAATATCTATTGACAAAACAAATACAGAAATCAACTATCCAAGTGCTAACTATAGAAGAGCAAGTCAACCTATTATAATTACAAGTAATTCTTCAAGTACAATCGATGAGCAACAAGAGCCTTGCTGTAGTATTCGTCAAGCACGCTCACTTAAGAAAAAGAAAAATAAACCTAGACCACTTCAATGGCCACCATCTGCTACATCATCAGAAGCTACTACACCAACAGAAAAAGACATGAGTAATAAACCACCACCAACTTCACCTTTAGTAAGTCCTAGGAAAATTGTTGGTGGTAATTTAGGATATTTAGCATCGAGAAGAAGATCAAGTCAAATTACATCACCGAGTACTTCATCAACATCATTGTATAATTGTAGTATTGATAGTACGACTACTTCACCTATTGGATCAAGAGGCTCTAGTACGACAACTTTAAATAGTCCGCAGATTAGTAGAGAAAATAGTGTGGTAATGAAAAGAACGAGGAGTCAAAGAAATACGCAAAGAAGACAATCTAATTTCCTTGAACTACCAGGTATACATATATTTTATTGTTATGTTCCTTTTTTATAGCACAATACCCCAAAAAATTTATTTCTTGACTTGACATTTTTCAAGGACAAGAAAGAAATTTTATCTTTTTATTATATCTTTGAAAAATTGAGGAAAGTATAGCCAAGAAGTAAGAAGTAAGAGATCATCTCAGAAATGAGAATCAACTTAACATTCAGAATACAAATTAGGTTGCAGTTTAACATGAGTGCATACATGCATGCAAAAGAAACTTTAGTTTGCTACAACTTGTGATCTTGGTTATATATTTCTGTTATGTGCTAAGAATATTTGATGAGAGAAACATTTAAAGCAAACTCAATTTGTATGCTTCTCCTATGTTTGTGTACATAATGGAAGAAACAGAAAAATCTTGGGCAGATTTATTGCGTGTGAGCCGATGCAATGATAAACCAGGTCACACAGCTTTATACACAAGATATTTGTCCCTCTCTTTTCATGTCCACTCACTTGGAAGAAATGAAATCTTCAACTCTTTTCACACAGCTTTCTTCTTTTTATATGTAGTTAGATATATGTTTCAGCAAGTATTTCTCTCATAGCTTATGGTATAGTTTAGTAAATCTTTCTCTATATATACTTTTAACTCTCAACAACTCATCTTTTGACGTCCTTCTTCTTTCTATAACTATTATATATACCTCTTGTGTTGAGTGTTGAGCCAAAGTTTAGACTTTGAGATTAAACCCTCCAGCTCACTTACATAGAGAGAGAGAGAGAAAGCACACTGAATAAAGCATAAAGAGAGGACATAGTACTAGACAGGATTAACATTACAAAGAAAATTCAAAGACTCACACTAAATCTCACTTTTCTATTTGGTTAGGGAATTCATATATAGACACTCTCTTATTGACTCTCACATTTTAAATTAACCAAGTTTCAGTTAGAGAGACTTGACTGATTGTGAGACTCAAGGTTTTTAATAGTAGATATATATGTATATATGGACACTTGGATAAATCATAGAGGAATACTATAAAGTCAGTGCCGGGATTTATGTATAGAGAGAGACAGATACATCATGAATTCTGAAACGACCACAAGACCGCAAATCCTATTAACGACAGGATAGTAGTAGTATATATAGTATAGAGAAAGTCAGTAGTGTTGAACGTTAACTTAACTAGCATTATACATAGTATGAGAAGAAGAGTTGTAGTAAAGTCGACTAGCCAAATTGAATTCATCTACACACTACCACAACCAGCACGATATCCATACAAATTGCATACTCTCTTCTTCTACGACTAGAAGAACTTCATTTCAATTTTAGCCCAGCTGCTTTCTCTATTTTCTCTAGTTTTCCCTTCACACTTTTGGGTACTAAATATGTAATAGCAAGTCAAATATATAATGTCTGTTATATTTGCTGCCAAGTCAAGCTTGTTGGAAGTCTGATGAAGATTTGTATGTATATGAGAAAGAGAAAGAGAGAAAGTTGTTAAAACCAAAATTCAATTTCACACAAATTGCCTCTTCTTACTTTACTTTCTTTTACATCGCCTATATGTGTAGGTAAATATGGTAAAATTTTAAGCAAACTTTCTAAATCTCAATTTCCAACTGCCATAATCAGAATTCTCTATATGTCACCCTCTCTTTCTCTCATTAGTTTTAGTGACATTTTGAAGGGAGGCTAAAACTAACTTATTTTTTTGAAATGTGGTCAAATACTTCTAATATGACTTAAATGTCACTCGAGAAAAGTATACATATATAGCTATAGTAGAAAGTATTGTTGTATATAGCCAATTTTATTTTTCAATAATGACACATATTGTACGTAGGCGGAAGGAAACATGACTTTACAAAGTACAAAGAATCAATCATGAGAGTTTTCTAAGAAATTTTCGATTTTGTATTATTGATAAGAGAAAAATTGAAATTGCTTTCGATCAAACTTTTTTCTAGAATATGTACATATAAGTATATAATATACTCTTCCTGTTTATCGGTCACATATCTCACTTTCACGGCCACTTGCCTCTTGTGAATTTGCTTACTAGAATTCTCTGGAGTTTTGCCAGGGATGTGTTATTACATGATGTGTGCATTAGAAAGAAAGTTGAGATAGTGTTTTATGCTAACAGACTGTATTGTATATTGATTGTTGTTGTCTTCGTTCTTTGCTTCTAGCAAGGCAAAAGATGAGAAGGTAAATTGCTTCATAGTTTATGCATGAGTTATTGATTGGTCTTTTCTTTCTTTCTGGCATCAAACTCTTGTTTTTTCTTTTTCTTTTTATATATATTTTCACTGTAACCACCACCAGAAGACACAATAGACAAAGTGTACTAACTACTACAAGCAAAAAGCATTCAATTTCTTCTTCCTCCAAGTTTTTCAAAATAAAGATAAAGAAAGAGTTTTTCTTGTGCTGCTTAAGTGCTAGCGTAAATATTATCATTATATATTATTACTCTAATGCAGAACCAAGAAGAAGAATATAATGAATAATGGTGCTATGAGTAGTTTATGTAAACATAATGCTTTTTGTTTTGCTCTAACACAGTCATAGATCATCATGGTGGCTCTTCTTCATCGCTAAGTAGCGTTCCAACTAAACCAAGACAGAGAGTCTGTAGTTTACCTTGTGTTGAATACAACCCTCGTAACGCTAGTAAAAAATTAAATACCAAAGCAGAGATAATTGATGAGCTGTACAGACTCCGAACTTTTACAATTAATCAAAAAGGACATGTCGTTGGACATGGTAAAGAAAATATTTCTTCTTTCTATGTAGTGACATCCTTCAGTGTAAAAACGATTGAGAGATACATAATATATTGTATGTTACAGGAGACAGTTTTTTACCCAGAAGATCTCGATCTAGCCATAGTATGAATAATAGGTACGTCTGCTTTTAGATAATCTTGTTAAGAAAGATATCTTGTTGTGTCGCACATCTAATATAATTAAGGATACAGATATATTATTTTTATATATATGTACTATGAATTATAAATGATATAGGTCACCCCAACCTCAGTCAAGTGACACAAATGGTAGATCTCCAACAATTTCTCCATGTTGTGGTAATTCAACTGTCAATAGTTCTTCCGAGGAGTCATTAACTTCACTTCCGAGTTCGGAAGAGGATTTGTTGATTAATGATGATGCTGAGATTACCAAGCAAAAATATCGTATTGTGCTTCTTGGTGGCTCAGGTGTAGGAAAGACATCTTTGGTTCAGCAATTTACAACATCTGTAAGTGTTATAAAAGAGTATAAAAGAGTATAGTACAAATTTACAGCTACAACGTTACATGTTTTTTTTTTAAAAAAAACTTGTTTTTAGGAGTATATCAACACTTATGATATGTCTCTTGGTATGTAAGAAATAAAATATTCATATGATGTCAGTTGAGAGAAATTGAATTTACTTTGGTCTACTAAATACAGATGATGAGTATGGTGAAAGAACTGTGTCAGTTCTCTTAGATGGTGAAGAGTCAGAAATGGTTTTCATTGATCATCCTCATCATGAAATGAGTGTAAGTGTTAGGAGTGATAGTGGTGGAAAGAATCTTGCGAGAAACTAATGAAATTCCTTTTCTTAAATGAAATTTTTGTTTAATGTAGGTTGAAAACTTTCTCGCAACTTACGAACCACATGGTTGCATTGTGGTCTATTCTGTTGTAGACTTTCCTAGCTTACAGACTGCAAAAAACATTTTAAAATATTTAATAGAAATTAGTAACAATTCTCATAATGCACAAGACAAGGCAACTATACTTGTTGGAAACAAATGTGATTTAGCTCGGTAAGTTTTATACAAAATGAAAAATTGCTCATGCATATTTATTTCCATGAATGTATTTAGGTCAAGAGTTATATCCAGTCAGAATGGAAAAGCTGTAGCGACGCAGTATGATAGTAAATTTATCGAAACCTCTAGTGGAATACAGCATAACGGTACATATAGATATGATACTACTGTAGAGAAAAGATCAGAATCAAATTTATTTAATTGCTTTTCATTTCATACATATATGTATTATATATAGTGGATGAGCTGCTTGTGGGCATACTAAAACAATGTCGACTTCGAGAATTTGAGGATTTGGACAAAAAGAAGAAACGACTTCAGTCAAATCGGAAAATTTCATTACATAATGCTAAAGAAATCTTACTCAATAAGCTCTGTCTCCTTCAAAAAAATAATGGGTTAAAAGAAGGACTTAGAAAGTACTCAAAGTCTTGTGAGAATCTTCATGTGCTCTAAATATACACTATGATATAATATTACAACATTATAAAAGCTAAGTGATAAAACCCAAATACACACCGGAACCAGACTAATAATGTACTATTAATTTATCTGTGAAGTCAAAACATATCTTAACCAAAACTTATCAACTGCTATATACACTAGTTACCACTAAAAACACTAATTTCAAATTACTTAAAACAACTTTTAGCAATGTACTCTCTTACTCTCTTTATATTCCCAAAGTAAATATATATATATTTTCTAGAAGAAGAAACTTTCTCTCTTTACCCTATTGAGTTACAAAACCAACTTTTACATCTGTAGTAGTAATCTTAGTATAAGTACTAGATAGAGAGCAATCGTTAAAAGTTATATAGAAGTAGTAGATATTTGTCCCAGTGGTGCCTCCGTGTCTTGTATAGTAAAGAAATAAGTTAGTAACTTTTAGCGGAAAAGGGATGATGATGATCACCATCATCTAACAACCACAACAACTATCAAGAGTACATTAAACATTTAAGAGAGTAAGAACATTCAACATGAGAATTTCAAAAGTCAGTTCCCACATATATCTTTAGAAAAAAGTCTAGAGTCAAACAAATACGTCTCTCTAATTAAGTAGTAATATGAAACTCGTTAAAGTTTGTTGCTGGTAAACCTACTCCAATTCCTAGAAACCAAATACTTGAAAGTGCTCTCTCTCTCTTTCTCTCGGTCTATATGTTGTCTCTTTCTATCTCTTATTACGTATCTATAAAATGTGTGTACAGATACAATACAGACCAAAAAGTACCGAGGATTCAAAATCCGGAAATTATATATCGTAGTACCGCAGAGCATCATTAGTAATTTGAATTGGTTTATGAAACCTACAATGCCAATGCCTACATATATTACATGTGGTGCCCTTGTTAACGTCATCATCATGAATTTTATACTTTTATTATATATTATTTTCTCAAACTTTAACCTTGACGGCCTATATATACTATTATAACTACTAACGATACTACATAATTTACATAATGTACAACAACATAACATAGTAGATAGACATATATAAAATCTAATAGGCTAACAAAAAACTTCTTTTGATCCTATTTCAACGTCTAGCGAATACGATGCACTACAAGTGAGTGATATTCTATATGAAATATTAATGAGATGAGTTGAGTTGTTGAGAGGTCTTTTGAGAATGAAAATCTCTCAATACCCCCAAAAG